>JALLOY010000700.1:0-10378 GCA_036939835.1 Thalassiosira delicatula
CTTCCTTGGTGAGGAGGCTCATCAATGATGATCAGTGTCAGGTCACAGGTCACAGGTCACAGCATGCGTGCATGGCACGGACATAATATGACTCATGTTCATAAAAATAGTCATTTTGAAGTTAATTAATGGTCATTTTTTAATGGTTCGTAGTAGTCATTGTGACTCATCAATGATGATCAGTGTCAGGTCACAGGTCACAGGTCACAGCATGAGTGCATGGCACGGATATAGTACAGCTCAGGTTCATAAAAATAGACATTTTGAAGTTAATTAATGGTCATTTTTATGGTAAAGCTCCAGCTTCAAAGTAACACCCAAAGTGACAGTTGTAGGTCATAGCCATTCTCACTATCTCATCATGGTCACAGCTTCGCCCGTCCTCGGCAGGTAGGCTCGTCAATGATGATCAGGGTCAGGGTCAGGTCACAGGTCACAGGTCACAGGTCACAGGTCACAGCATAAGTGCATGACACGGTCATTGTCACAGGCATATTATGACTCAGGGTCATAATAAAAGTCATTTTAAATGTCATGGTCATTGACGATAGGTCATAGTCATTGCATCTCATCATGGTCACAGCTTCGCCCTTCCTTGGCGAGGAGGCTCATCAATGCTGATCATCGTCCGGTCTCAGGTCACAGCATAAGACCATCACACGGTCATAGTAATAGAAATATTATGCTTAAGGGTCACAATAAGAGTCATTTTAAAGGTCACAGTCATTTACAATAGGTCATAGTCACTGTGGACATCTCATCACTCATCATGGTCGTAGCTTCGCCCTTCCTCGGCGGGTAGGCTCATCAATGATGATCAGAGTCAGGGTCAGGTCACAGGTCACAGGGCGCAGGGCGCAGGTCACAGGTCACAGATCACAGTGCATGACACGGTCATAGTCAAGTAGCGAGACTACTACCGCGGTCACACCCATGAGCCACATCCAATGTGACAGTCATAGATAAATGTACGGTCCTGGCCATGGTCATTTTGAAAACTCATTATCACAGTCATAGTCACTTTAAAAGTCATTTTATCATTCATAGTCATAGCTTCAATCTTTGCCGTCATCTCAGCCTTGAACTCCAACTCATTCAAGGGCTAGCCTACCGCGTTCGCACTCCAAAGTCAAATCCAAAGTGACAGTCATTGATACAGGTACAGTCATTATCATGGTCATTTTTAAAGGTCATTATTATATTCATATTACCATAAAAGTCATTGTCACAGTCATAGTCACATCTTCAACCTTCGCCGTCACCTCAGCCTCGAACTCTAAATCATTCAAGGGCTAGCCAATACTACCGCGGTCACACCCCGAAGTCACATCCAAAGTGACAGACATAGATACAGGTACAGTCATGGTCGTTTAAAGGTCATTACCAAATTATTGGTCATTTTAAGAGTCATTGTCACTGTCACAGTCATAGTCGCAGCTTCAACCTTTGGGGTCACTTCAGCCTCGAACTTGAATAAATTGAGATGTCGTGACTAATAAAATGGCAGAACATCTTCTACAACCTCAATCTTCCATGTGACCAAACTTACATTCTTGACCGATGAACCATGATAACAAAGATACAGTATTAGTTCAATAAAAGAGATACTGGATTGATGAAGGAAGGCGAATAATGATGGTGTTAAGATATAGTATTTATTCAATAAATGATATTCCACGAGATGTGTATGAAAATCACTGTAGATTTTGGGGCGCATGAGACCAGGATATACGAAAACGAGAGACATGAAGATAATGGACACTGCAAAACTCGAAGGGGGGGGGGGGACGATAATATGGTCCCCCTTTCTTCCAGTCGTCATCAGTGCCACTGCATCGGGTCGTCGTCGCTGCCTCCCCTCGGCCTCCTCGGTCGATGCTGCTCCCTCTGCTGTCGATACGTCTGCAGCTGCTGCTGCTGCTGTTGTTCCCCGTAAAACATCTCCTCGTCACCGTCCTCGTCCCTCCTGTTCCCCCCTCCTCCTCCGTGGGCCGCGGCAACCTGCGCCCCCCGATGATGCTCCCGCCCGCCATCGCGATGGTGACGATGCGCTCCCGAGGAGGAGGGGGGCACCGTCGCCGGATGGAGATGATGATGGTGATGATGATGCCGTTGTCCCCCCCTCCTGTCCGAGGTGGGCTGCTTCTGATTATTATGGGGACTCCTCCCGTCCCTCCCCGACATGGAGGGGGAGAAGGTGTGGTGGGAGCTCATGGGCTGGGTGTCCTGCGTCTCGGCGTCCTTGCTCACGGCGTGGGGGAAACGCAACGGGGGCCAATTGTTCCCCCCTCCCGCGGTCGCGGCGTTGTGGACGTTGTTGTTGCCCCCCCCTCGGGAGGAATTGTCGTCCCTGGCATTGTTGTTGCCGTCTCCCCTCGAGTACGGCACCAAATCGCGGACGCACCGCTCCAGCCTCCGTTCCACGCTCTTCATCTCCGGCCTGTACCTCATGTCGTAGTCCCAGCACTCCTCCATCAGCCTCGGCAGCTCCTTCGGCCAGTGTCGTTTCGTTTTGGAGGCGATGCGCTCGTTCCGTCGCTCGGGGTCGGAGGTGGAGCTGCCGGCCGCATCCGCCTCCCGATCCTGGCGTCGGTCCCGCGACTTTCCCTTGAGGGCGAACGGGGCGGACATGGGGTTGGACGCGGCGGCGGCCTGGGGGGGGGGCATTCGTACGTCGGGACGGTATCCCCCCCTCAGGACCTCGCGCTCGTGCTTGCCCATGCTGAAGCCGTCGAACGGCGTGACCAGGCTCGCCACCTGGTACAGCAGCATGCCGAAGGAGTAGACGTCGGCCTTGACGTTGTAGGGATCGCTGAAGCAGACCTCTGGGGCCATGTACCTTCGGGAGCCCGTGCATCCCGTGAGCTTGTACGTGGGCTGGTCGGGGTAGGCGGGGTGGCTCTTGCGATACTTGGGCTTGAGCTCCTTGGCCAGGCCGAAGTCGAAGAGCTTGGTGACCTCCTCGTAGCAAGAACACTCTCCGTCGGGATTGTCGCTGTTGGCGCTGGATTTGCGGCCGTTGACTCTGTTGTCGTTGTGGCCGCAGGTGCAGTGCGAGCGATAGCGTCGGTAGAATCCGATGTTGTCCGGCTTGATGTCCCGGAATATGATGTGGCACTCGTCGTGCAGATACTTGAGGGCCGAGGCGACGTCCTTCACCACGTTGAGTCGCTGGGCCAGCTCGACCTTGGGATCGTTGGGATCGTCGAGCTGTCCCTGTCGATTGTGCCCCCGGCCCCCTTGATTCTTCTGCCGTATCCTGTCCAGCATTTTGGTGACCTTGGCGTTGCTCTGGGGGGCGGCGATGCCGTAGTCGTCCCTCAGCGCTCGGGGGACGCAGGTCTTCTCTATTCTGTCCGTCAGCGTCTCGTGGAGAGGATCCAACAGTAAAAAGTAGCCGAAGAAGTGCGAGGAATCGTCGTGGTGATCGTCCCCCCGTCCCCGCCGCCGATCCGACGTCGGCCTTCGCAATTGTAAATTGCCGTAGGAGTCCATGACGATCTCGTCCTGCCTTTGCCTCCCCGTGTCGTGGTTGTGGTTGTGGTGGCGGTCCCCCCTGTGTCTGTGACTGCTGCCATCCCTGCTGCTGCCGGGGGCGCAGTTGTAATTCTCCTCCAAGCTCCCCTCGCTGACGTAATGGAGCCCTATTATGTTGTCGTGCCTCAGCAGGGACAAAAAGCACGCCTCCATGGCCAGGTCGGCGATGCCCCTCTGAAACACCCTGCTGGAAGTGGTCTTGGACGGCGAGAGGTACTTCATGGCGTATCGCGGTGCCTCGTCGTCGTCGCCATCCGCTCCCCCCACGTTGTTGCGAGCCTTCTCCCAACCACCCCCCCCTTGTAGGCCGACCCCGCCCCCCCCTGAGCGATTCACCCGCGCGCAACGGACCTCGCAGAACCCTCCCCTCCCGATGACGCTCCCTATCTCCAACTCGCTCTCGCGTATCGTCTGCACGCGATTGTTCTTGTCGTGGACCGGGAAGAAGTGCGAGTCCTGGACCAATTTTTGGAGGGTGCGCTTGGCGAACTGGAGCTCGTCGGGGGAGTGCGGCGGCTGGCGGCGCGGGGGGGACGGGCGACGCGGGGGGCGGGGCGTTCGACGACGACGCGTTCGACGCCGCCGCGTCCAGGGCGGAGGCCTCGGACGACGCGCTGGACAGGATGCTCGTTCGGCTGCTGAGGAAGAAGAGGGCGCCGAACGATCGCGGGGTGTCGATGGCGGCCGCCCTGGCGCGCACGATCTCGACCCTGCACGAGCGGCTGTGGACGCCGCTTGCGCGGTGGACGCGCGCGTCGGAGGACATGTGCTCGGGGGGGTCGGCCGCGCGCTCGCACGCCGTGGGCGAGGTCGAGTCGCAGTTGCAAAGCGCGGGGAGCGCGCCCCTTTCGACGATCGACCTGTCGGCGTGGACCGACGGGCTGGCGGCCAAGCTCCGCCGCGCCCGGTCGTTCGAGACGGAGACGTGGAGCGCGATCGGGGCCTGCGCGCAGCCGGTGGTCGCGACGGGGGCGGGCGCGGCGCCCATGAGAACGGGCGGCAGAGCGAGGGAGGACGATTGCCTCTCAGCGCTGCGACGTCTCCGGGACGAGGCGTCGGCGGCGGGCATTCACATGCGGAATCTCAACCCCCTGGGGAGGCACACGGAGAACAACGGCCTGACCCTGCCTTCGTCCCTCACGCGTGCAGTGATCGACGATGCCATTACCGTGAGGCGGTGGATTCTCGACTTGAATCAGGCGAAGACTGCGAGGGAAAGGACAACATTTGTCCAGGTAAGTATTTTGGCACATGTTACTGCGGGATGTAACCACGCCAATTGACACCTAGCACATGAATACACGCTGACTAAACTGCGTTTAGGTAGTGTGCATGTATGCACCACATGCACGCTACCTATAGCGAGGGTTTATTTAAGTGCCATACCTGTCAATTGGCGTGGGTCGTAACAGTATTTGTTGACCGCTGACGAGTTTCTCTCATTTGGCATCCACTCTTTCGAAGGACATCATCGAGCGCTACGTGACTCTGCCGCAGCTCCCCACCCCTCCCTTCGGGGGTCTCAACGGACCGGTGGCCAACCCCTCCGCCGTGCTCGCCGCGAATACCAAAGATTCCATCACAATCCTCTCCTCCAATTGCTACTCTTACAATCACATCATCGGAAACGCCGCAGCGAGGCTGCAAACGAGCGCGGACGCCGGAAACGACGACGCTCAGGCCTCGTTTCTCCGGAGCAAAGACGGCGTGTCCTCCGCGTTGGCCGAGCTGGTGCGGCTGCCCGTCCTGTCCGCGGTGGAAGAAAAGTTACTCATACGCGAGGAGCTAATCGAGTTGAACGAGGCGGCACGCAAACTAATGAGCGCGTCCTCCGCTCCCGACAACGATGCGAACAAGTCCCCCTTCTCTCGCATCGAAGCGCTCCACGCGAAACTGCTGACCGTCCTCGACCTCAAATCGGATCGCCGCGCCAAGCTCTGTCAGAAGCTTGAACCCAGCGAATTAGTCGACGATCAAATCCGCGCGTTTGCGGTCGCCGACGAGGCGGTCGTCTGTCCCATGGGAGCGTGGGTGCGCGACCAGCACGAGAAGGGTTCGGAATGGATGGCGAACTATCGCTCCGTCGTCGCCGTGCTCAAGACGGACGATGCATTGAGCAGAGACGACTCCGTCGATGTCCGGAGGGTGACGGAGCTGTTGGAAGAGCACGACGCGCACCACCGTGCCGTCTCCTTCCCGGACGAATACGACCACCTCGAAAGTTTGAGGCGCACTATAATGCAATGGACGAACGCAGTCCACCAAATCGTTCGATCGGACTCCCTCACCTTGGAAGAGCGTTGCGAGCGGCTGAGGAGTTCGTCCCGCCAACGCCCGAAAGGCGCCACCACGCCGCCGGGGAATGCCATCGAGCTGTGGATTCGTGCCTTTCATTGGCGCCTGAGTCTGCAACGAGGGATCAAGACGGCGACGGATCGTATCGCTTTATGGAATAGCGATCGCCCGCTCCATACCCAGATGGACGGCGCTCACCAAGAAGTGTTGAGATTGATACGTTCCGTTTTGGCGCCCTTGATTATCGAAGGCCAAGATTTCTTGCTCGTGGAGGACAACACATTAGGGCCTTTTTTGGAAGATTTGAGAGGGGAAGTGTTGCGTTCCATTTGCGCTACCGGTGCCCCATCATTAATGACGAAGATGCAAATTCTCGACTCGGGCACTTGCGGGAAGGCGATAGTAGATCGAATCATCGACATGGAAGCAGATAACAAGCTAGGCTCGTCCTTGCTCCTCACTCGGAGAGTTTTTTGGTTGATGTTGTTTCAGCGTTTCTTCACCCGCCTGGAGCCGCCCGGCAACTTCGTCGGGGATTTGTCCGACGCTAAGGCCCTGCTTCGGCTCTGTCCCCGAGGGTTCGATGCCGCAACGACTTCGTTCATGGAAACGAAGACGACAGAGGCTTGTCTGCGAAAATTGATCGACGATGCGGAGACCTTGGAGAGCAAATCGTCCACCGCGCTCGAGAAATGCACGGCATTGCTCGAAACGAACTGCTATTCGCACAAGGAGGAATTGCGGTCGAGTCTGNATTTTAATAGCACACAGATGGGATTCGCAGTGAGGCTCCTGGGAAATACGGATCTGAAAAAGAAGTTGACTGAGAAGATAAAGGGTCTGACGTGGCTAGTGAATACTTTTGCCTACTTCATATTCTTCAATACTCCCTACAATCAGGATTCAACATCATCTCATCCAGATGCAGCATTGAATACTGATCGGATTCATTTTAACAATTTGAGAGACTTGCACGATACGATACCATCGGCCATTAGGTCGCAATTGAATGTGACGGGGGACTGTCTTGACCACGAAATAGTGCGAATTAGCATTGTGGTGAAAGATTTGTGGGATCGTGCCAACCAGTGGCAATCCAGTGTGTCATCAATAATTTCAATATTGAACGGTCAAAAAGATGATGGCCATGTTGTCAAACTAGATGCTCTTGACAAACTTGTTGAAAACGATATTTTGTCGAAGGTAAAGTCACTTCGTTGCGTGGTCCTCTTCAAAGTCCTATTTTTCATTCATTCTAATTTCTTGATCTCGAAAATTCGATTTGGTCACCACAGGTCATCATGCCAGAGCTAGAATTGGTTCAAAATGTTGCTGCTATGGCTCGTCAATTTAAGGAGAGGCTCGGAGAACTGTTTGGAGTTGAGTACACTGGGACAACGGATGTCAACAAAGCCCGCCTCCCGGAAAGGAAATCGCTCATAGCAGATAATGGCGATTATATTTTGCATCGCTTTACGGGGAGTGAAATGTATTCCACACTTGGACAAACTTTGCATTCAATAAAAGAAACGTCGGCTCAATTGCCTGTTATTACTTCCGAGAAGGCCTCGCTTGAGTGGATGGCCAGTATTTTTGACTGGGTGGAATCCATTCAAAATGCTGGACACTACAATAACGAACAACTGGTCATCGACATCGAGGACGCACTTGAGATCTTAGAACAGGGTCATAGAGTGCTTTATTCCGTCGAAGATGAAGTCCAAACATACTTGAGAGAAGAAAAGGTTGGGTTAGAGGTTTTTCCGCAACACTTCCATGTTGTTGCCATGAAGGGTGTAACACACTCTATGGGGCTGGGATTCTTGAGATGGGCCGCGCTTCTTTTTGAATGTCTCAAATCCGACATCGATAAAGAAGACAGATTGAGACATCGCGTGCTGGAGGCCACCAATTCCTTTGAAACGTTTGAATTAGGGAGTATTGGTGGTCTTGTGTCTTCATTTCGCGACTCGACTGCGTTCTCAGAAAACGTCAAGAGCTTGATTGTGGAAGCATCAAATTTGATTATTCGAGATGATAAATTGATATTTTCTCTTTCCTCTATGCTTGTGAAAATGAAGAGATCTGCCTTATTCCAGAGATGTCTTGAAGCTGAAAGGGTTGCAACAGAGGAGAAGAAGTATTTGGCGGAAAAAGAAAAGTTTGAGAATCCAAAGAATATAAGCGATGATCGGTATGAGTTACTCGACAACCTTTTAGGCAGACTTCCTCTTACTACTGAGCACGATCACATCTTGCAGAAAGACTTTGAAGACAACTTGTTATTTGTTGGGGAACCCTCAGTTAGGGATAAAAGCCGCTTTTTATTGGAAAAAAGTCTCTTGACAGGAATGGAAACGTTGGGGCTAGATCCAAACGATACCAATTCCCAAGATTTCTGCTCGATCTTTGCGTGGAACCTGGAAGAAGCCGTCAATGAGAAATACCACAATTCTTTGGGATCAGTGTCCAATGGATACAGGGATAAAATCCGAAGTTTGAGGTTCAATTTGCAAGACCCAAAGAATCCGATGCTTTGTTCCCGTGGTGAGTCTTTTGGTTGCACTGTTGCGCAGGTTGGGTTCACTGGGATTGATAGTTGAGGCTTGGTGGAAGAAAATTCCCTCTGCTATTTTTGTTTTAGATCATCCACAAGACTCTGGAGTAGACTTTAGTGCAGATACCAGGATACCAAAGGGCTTGGCCAGGTATTTTATCTGCTTCAAATATGCTACCGACATTTTTTTTGCTGGAAGCCCATGTGCTGGTTCTGATTTTGAATCCAGGAACAAATTGTCCACACCACAGACGCCCTCTCACCATGCTCCTACCTCTCAGTCTTGGCAGGTAACTTATCCATATTGGAACTCGTATCCGCCTCTACCGAGGCGTTAGCAAGTAATGAATTGAAACAAAAGCGCCGGCAGGTTGTAGAGGAATCCATTAAGAATGTTGTTCTCTCAGCTGACAGCGTGAAAACGGCATCGCCACCAGTGGAGATCAAGAGTGAACTCGCTCCGAAAATACGTTCACACAAGTTTATCTCAGTCAAGATCAAAACTGCTGAAATGGCACCTGCTCTAAAACTGGAAGACAAGTGCTTTCGGGATCATGGCAAGGTTGTGCCATCAACCACTTCGCTACCATCACCACCAGTTGAAGAGCATTTGAATCAATCGCCGACTTTGCCCTCTAGCCCTGTTGCCAAGTGCGCGACAGAAGAAACAAATGAGATTCTGGTATCCCTCCCCCCACCTCCTATGGAGCATGTGAAAAGTGAACTTGTCACTTCATTATTTCCCCCCAGCGATGATCCAACTTCTCCTCCACCATCACCTCTTCTCTCACCTACACAAAGCTATTCTTCTATTATACGCCCCCGTGCTCACCACATCACATCAAAATCTGGAACCGACATGTTTCATATCACCATATCAAAACTTAAGACATCATTCACTACAAAGATTGCTGCAGACCCAAGCTGTAAATTTGAGGTCGACCACTTTCTGCCATCGATCCTGGTGGAGAAGGGGCGGCTTACCATAGACGAATTTAACAAATTTATTTACGAGAAAACAAAGAGTGGGCGGTGGAACCTCACTCATCTCAAACTCTCCTCTATTGAAGGCAACACCAACATGAGCTCCTACAAGAAATTCTACAAGGAATATGAATCAATTGGCCGGCTCACCATGATACAAGTTTCTGACACAACAAAGATATTCCTCGTCACGCCAAAATTCCTCAGAGTATGCAAGTGTTTAAATAATGTGGAGAATCTTAGCCGGTCAAGCACATATGTTGTGGTTCTAACGAAGGATAGACTCCCTCCCAATCAGGGCTGAATCTAATCCGAATGAGGAAAGCAGTAAGACACGTAAACAATGATTCATAATTTGCTTAAGGTTGCGCCCAACAATTGATTTTCTGGTATGTTTCTACGACGCTGTACGAGATCGCCCGTAGTATGTAGAAACCTGGTACAAATGGGGTATATTCACCAAAAATAGCAAGAGCTCCCAAAAAATGAAAATAAATTTACTGCTGATGGAGGTTGTGATAGGCCGCGACCGACGATTTCGTATCGTATCGATTCGCTCGACGAGTGCGATAATACAATTATCAATACACATCGAGAAGGTGACCACATTCCATGCTGTAAAGACGGACAGGCTGAATACCTGCTGTCCAAGTAATCGGACGTCACAGCGTCTCTGTTTGGCGTTGCGCAAGCAAGGGGGAAGCGAAGAATATTATTTTCATATTGCGCCCGTGTTTGGGAGCGGTACATTGGATGGTCATGTTTTATTATTATTATTGTCGCACGGCACCGTATTCGGACGTGCTATATTATTCTCTCACTTTGTTTGATTGGCCCAAGGAAAGCAAGGGCATGAGTTGTGAATATGATTGTTAACAGCTTTCCTGCTATGGGCGCATGGGTGCGCCCATTTCGGCCTACTTACTTTCTACATAGAGTAGGTAATCCAGGCTTCGGTAGAAGATAGAGCTGTTAGAGGGTATCCGAAATCATATCAGGTGATTT
>JALLOY010000701.1:0-10343 GCA_036939835.1 Thalassiosira delicatula
ACTCGATGGCGGCCAAAGTAAGCATAACGGGGAGCGGACAAGAGCGTGCAGCGTGCAGCCCGGACCTGTGGCGGCGTCGAGGTTGTTTGAGGCAGCGATGAGCAAGATGGAGTCAAGCAGCAGAGTTTCTGAATCCAGAAGCAGCATAATGAAGGGACTGAGCGTGCACACAGCAGGCGGCATGGACTCGGGTTCAGATGTGTCAGCGACACAGCGGGGCATGGGATGGTAGGGCGTGCTGGCATCCATTTGCGGCATGGACCCATTACACCGGGCGAGCGTGTCAGCGTCAGCTGGCATGGACTTGTCGCAAGCAAGCATACACGCACAAAGCGGCATGGGCTCAGCGACACAGCGAGGGATGGGACCTCAGGGCGTGCCGGCAGCTATTTGTGGCATGGACACATTACCTCGGATGAGCATGCCAGTGTCGGGCAGCATGGACTCGTCGCGAGCGAGTGTGCGCACGAACAGCGGCATGGACTCACAGCGCGGCTTAGGATCGCAGGGCATGCTAGCAACAGCTTGTGACATGGACCCGTTGCCTTGGGCGAGCGTGTCAGCTTCAGGCGGCATGGACTCGTCTTGAGCAAGCGTGCTAGATTCAGGCGGCATGGACCAACTGACGCATCGCGGATGTTAGTGCGAGAAAGTGCCGAACCTGCTCTCCCCGGACGACAATGGGTACGACTCAGGCAGCAGCAATGAAGAGCCGGAAGAGGGCACAGAAAAACAGCACAAAACCGAGAGAGGGCACGACCAGTGCGCGGACTACAGGCGCCAGTGTTGAGCTCAGGTGTCGTCGTGACTGGGGCCACAAAGAAAATCCATTAGAAGGAGAACAAGCAGCGGCGGCAGCGAATGCAAGTGAGGCAGGGGGCACAAAGGGAGTATTGGACGGAGTATGGTGGGGAATTCAATATCCCGGTTCCCAAACAGGGGCGGCGCGGGAGAGAAAGAACGTGAGCGCCACTATGTGCCCGGATGGGTTAGCGCTGCACCATCCAGCTGCAGGACTGCTCAAAGAGTATGCGCCGTACGGGTGTCCAACAAAGACAGACAAGCCGTGGACGAAGGCCCAAGTCGAGGCGGCCATCGAGCGCGGGCCACATAAGTCGGCCCGGGACGTGGGGCCGATGATGCAGCTGAACGAGGAAGCAAGAGCCAAAGAAAAATTAGGGCAGGTGAGGATTGTGGAATGGGATGCGATAAAGGACGACATGCCTCCGGAGCTGAAAGTGTCGCCAATTGCGATGATCCCCCACAAATCACAAAAATGGAGAGCAATCCTTGATCTGTTGTTTGCTGTACGTCTGTTGCATGGCGGCGTGATACCGGCGGTGAATGACACTACAGAGAAGACGGCGCCGGCGGCAGCAATCGACCAGCTGGGACATTCCTTGCAGCGAATTATACACGCATTTGCGCAAGCGGACCCGGACTCCAAAATTTTTATGGCTAAGTGGGATATTAAAGACGGTTTTTGGCGCCTGGATTGTGCAAAGGGCCAAGAGTGGAAATTTGCGTACGTACTGCCACAGCCGGAGGGGGAACCAGTGCGGCTGGTTGTTCCGACAGCTTTGCAAATGGGATGGATAGAGTCGCCGTCACATACTTTGGGGCGGCTTCGGAGACAGGACGCGACGTTGCGCAGCAATACATCGAGACGCCGGTGGAGGAGCTCAACGATCACAAGTTTGTTCGCCATACAACGGCGGGCGACGACTACGACAAACTGCCGGAGACTGCGGCGAGTGACCGAATGAACTATGTGCTAGAGGTGTATGTGGACAATTATGTGTCATTGGTCGTTCTGGTGTCAAAGAAGCAGTCACGGCATGTAGCAAATGCAATCATGCATGACATTCATGACGTGTTTCCACCCGACGAGTGCGACGAGAACGATCCACTGTTGCTAAAGAAGCTGCTTAAGATGCAAACCATATGGGCGGTTCACAAGGACATCTTGGGCTTTATGTTCGATGGAGTGGAGAAGACAATGTGGCTGGGAGACGACAAGCGGAAAGCGATCTTGGCGGTCCTTAAAAGCTGGTTACGAGGCGCCGCGAGAGGAAACGGCATCCCGTTTGCGGAGTTTTATTCAATAGTGTCAAAGATGCGACATGCATTCCTGTCAGTCCCGGCAGGGATCGCGCTGATGTCACCGTGTAATGCAATTTTACGCCTACAGCCGCCGGTTGTATATCTGGAAAGAAACTAGCTTCTCCTTGAGGCGGTCAGGGACGGATGGACGTTGTTACGGGAATGTACGGCAAGTCCCACCAAGTGCGCACAATTGGTAATGGGCTGGCCCAACTTTGTCGGAGTCAAAGATACATCAAAACATGGCGTAGGTGGCGTCATTATCGGGGAAGCAAAAAGCTGTGTGCCAACAGTGTTTCGTGCCAGGTGGACAGAAGACATAAAGGCACAACTCGTGTCGGATGCCAATCCTTTGGGGTCCATCGCGAACTCGGACCTGGAGTGCGCGGGACTCCTGCTGCTGTGGCTGATACTGGAACAGGTGTACGATGGGGGAATGGGGGCACATGCTGCCCTGTTCAGCAATAATCAGCCAACTGTGCACTGGGTGCAGCAGCTGGCATCAAAGAGCTTGAAGATTGCGGGGCAGCTGCTGCATGCCCTGGCATTGCGAATGAGAGAACGCCGAGCGTTGCCGCTAACGCCGTTGCACGTGGCAGGGGATCAGAATGCCATGACGGACATCCCCTCAAGGTCCTTTGGCAGCGAGCCAAAGTGGCATTGTACAACTGACAAACAACTTCTTTCCCTGTTCAACACGATGTTCCCTCTTCCCAATCAGGCGTCCTGGACAGTATTCCGGCCGGGGAAAAGGATTTTTATGAAGGTTCTTTCCGTCTTGCGGATGAAGGATACTACAATGGACGAGTGGGTGCGCACACCGACGGCCGGCGTACACACTGGCGTGGTTGGTGCTCCTACGACGCACATATGGGAGTGGACCCTTACCTACAGGGGGTCCCATACCAAAAAAGGGTGCGGCTCTTCACAGGATACGCAGGAGTTGTGTGGACAGGATACTACGGCCATGGGCGCCAAGTGCGAAGTGGAACGGTTTCAGGCGCGCTTGCGGCCGTTGGTACGGAGATTTCCCTGGCCGTCGACGGTGTAAATCCGACAAAGGTAGGGGGGACAAAGTCTTGGCTTCCGCGGATCGACCAGATGCTGGACGGGTTTGCCAAAGAAGACCCGCCGTCAAAGAAGAAGCTGCCGGTGGAGGTAGATGTCCCGGAACTGCTGGTTGAGATGGGATTGAGGGCCGAGGCAACCGAGCTGCACCGTGCCATTGGTGATTGGGCGCTAGTGGCGTACTACTGTAGACTACTTCCTCCTCCAGATTGGAGAGTATTTGGTCAAGGGTTCCAGGAAATAGACAAAGCAGACGGTGCAGTTCCGTGTAGAGGACGTAACTTTTTTCCAATACAATCAAAAAAGAAAGCTGAGGAGGCTTCGGTGCAATGCGAAGGTGGGGCAAATATTGACAGCAGATGGAGCAACTCTGAGATTGCAGAACCAGAAGAACGGATGGAAAACGTTTGTGTCCACCAGACATGGAATGGTGAGAGCTACAAGTGCGGCTGCCGGGCGCTGGGACGCCGGTTCCTTCACATCCGGGCTAACACATCGTGGAGAACTAACCAGAAGGAGTTGCTGTTGGCGTATTGGATAGACGGTGTGCGCCGGGACTTCAGAGACACCGACATTCGGGAAGGACTAAAGTGGGCGGCGGCAGATCTAAAATATCCTACGACCAGGGGTATACCAATCGACCAGGTCGATACTCACTCACTGCGCGGCGGTGGCGCAAATGCCCTTCACCTGGCTGGGTATTCCGACAGGCAAATCCAGAAGATGGGCCGTTGGCATGAGGAAACATTTAAAGAGTACATCTCTGAGCAACTGGAGGATTTCTCAACGGGAATGTCGATGGCAATAAAGCGCAAGTTTCACTTTGTCAACACTGGCGTTGGTGCAATGGATGACGTCGTCAATGTTACGGACGAGATGGTGGCGACGCCATACAAGGCCGCAGCGGCGGCGTAGTGGTAGTTATACGAGGACTAGAGGAAAGGGCTGTTGAGACAAAGCGAGTTGCGCTAATGACGGCGCGTTTAAGCGCCTGACGACAGCCGCATTCTTGAACAGCAAAGCTTTTGATGAGATGATTGGGCAGATGATAGGAACGGGATTTGTGGCAAGGGGTCGGCCGGCACACGCTTGATACGCGCGGACGCCCGCCTTTCCCCTCTGTGTTTGGGGGCGTTGCCAAACCCCTTTTGTTTGTGACTCGGAAACGAGTCGATGGGCGAAGGGATCAACCAAAGGGGGTGGGTTTTTTGGCAAGCAATAAACCCTGCATGTTTGTGCAACACAAGCAAGTCTTCGTTTTCTTTTCCTATCGTGTGCTAGATACTTCAGTATCCGATCTAACGTGGCAACTTGAGAACTGAAGAGCCATGGTCCAGTTGGAAACTTGATTGTTTAAAAAAAGCAGTATTAAACGACATTGCAGGTAATAAAATTTTAAAAATGTTATGACGCACTATAATGACAATTTATACAGCGAGGAATGATTTTGGTCAAGTCTTGGATCGTCAATTTTCAGAAATGCTCGTCCATAATCAACCCGGCGACTAAATGCGTACCCGTACAATGCTGTACCATACCAGTGCAACCTTTTTATTGGTAATAAACATGTGGGTGTGCTAGTGAGTACCACCTCACACTTGGAATGACCTCAAAAGCACAAGTACAGGCTGATATATGTGGAAATGGTGCAGCTTAGAGTGTCATCATGAGGCCTACCTAGTACTATTCCAATGCGTACCATGAAAATGGGAGTAGTGACACCAATATTTTTTCAAAAAGATCGGAACAGGTGCAATTCAATATAATCTAGATGGTGGGGTGTCAAAAAGGGAATATTTCAAATCCTCAATCTACGTAGTATGTTGAGTGTGTCCTGCACTTGAGGAATGAACTTGTCCCATATCTGCATTGGGCCGTTTGGGTTGATAGTTGCCAGTGCTGATACCATGTGGTACTTCACAGATTTTACAGCCGGTTCTGCTGTGTTGACCCTGTGGTTGTGGTTGCGGGGTTCAACGATCTGGATTCTTGTGTCCTGTTCTTGGATGTACTTTTTAACTGCCTTGGAGCACTCATTGTCGAGGATGTGTAATTTTTGAGTCAGGTCTCTTGCCCGGAGATAATTGTAGACCCTGCGGAATATTTTTGTCGTGCAGGCATTGCTCCTGTTTTTCATAGGCAGAATTAAAATAGTATTGAATGAATGAACATACGCAACAAAAATGTAGTTCATGTCGTTGTGCAAACATACAGGGAATCTCCCGGCTAGATTACTGTAGAGTGTGTTATCATTGAGGTCTGCTAGTGCAGCAAAGCAAAACATCTTGTCGTCCTGCACAGTGTATGCTTGTTCAGTAGGTGCCATATCATCCACCTCTTGCATTGCATCCAATGACTTCTGCCAATTGGCTCTCGTTGACCTTATTCCTTGTCTGGTGCGGATCATGTGCCCTTTTCTATCACCGTAGATGGCGGGAGATGGTTGGCAATAAGGTTGTAGGGCAGACCCGGTATAGATTCTAATTGGTGATTCCTTATCGCGCGTAGGAGGCTTCATTTTGGCAGTGAACAGAGCATCCAATGAAGGTAAAATGCTAGTTCCGCCCTACTACTTGTAAGAATTATGTTTGCAATGAACTGATGTGTATGTACTGCATCGTTCAATGTATGCATAGCATTTGCACTAGCTTCCTCATCTTGCTGTTGCTGATTCTCAAGAGGTACCACCCAAAGTCCCGTTTTGGTACATTTTCTGCCCTCCATTACAGTTCTGCCCCTGTACTCCACAGTGCAGTCTCTTTTTGTGAACTCTACTGTGCATCATGTGTATAGCTTAGCTACCGAAAGCAAAGTGTGAGAAGCTAAACCCCGGAATAATGTTGGCATGTATTGCTTTAACGGGGATGCCCGTTATGTCCAATTCATACGTGAGCGTAGATGAGACTTGAGCCCCTTTAGGTAGGCGTACTCTTAGGGGGGTGCCTACTATCTTTTTCATTTACTGTGGGGGATGCTGTGAGCAAAAAATGGCTCGTGGTCCCCAAATCTAAGATAGCTTACTCATGGATGCCATCTACGTTCACATCTACGGTACGTAGTAGTAGCTTAGCCACAAACACATAGTGCTCGGCTTGTGGTGTCTGTGGTGGTTGACGTAATGCCGTGCCAATTCTAACAACCTACTCACTATGGGCAGGTATCATACTTTCCATGCTATCTACGCACATAATTTCTGTCTTATCAAGGAGGAGATTTGTTCAAAGATGCTATACATAATCAATGTGTTCCCCAATAGCCCTCAGACGCGTCACATCCTACGTGATGTTTCCGTCTCTAACATGTGGGCGGGTGGGGTTCAAATATTCCGTGTAGTCATGTGTTGTATGATTATTTCTTACACTACGAACATTTGCCCCCTCGCCGTCACATGAAACGACCCTGATTCATGGTAGTCATACCTACGTTTAGAAACCGTAGGGCGCCTGCGCCATTTTGTTGCTGTATCCCAAACTATTGTTGTATTGGCCCCGTAGCCTTCTGCATCGGCATGCAAAATTGTATCTGTGACATGGCCATCATGTTACCATGGAAATTTCGTTGCTGTGTTGGCTCCCACTGTGTTTGCTGTGTTGGCTTCCACTATTACTGGGTCGGCTTCCACTGCTGTTGCTAACCGCTGCCGCTATTCAGTTCTGGAAAGTCCGCCACGCTTGGATTTACCATGTGCTCTGCGTTCCTGGGGTTTCTTCCCGTTGTGTTGTTCCTCAAGGCCTGCGGATTGTGGTGTATGCACTGCTTAGTGCATGCCATGTTTGTGCAACGCGGTGGCAAAGCATGCCCATGAGACCAGCAGTAATTGTTATTATTGTAGGTTTTGACGTGCGCCGCGCGGTCTCGCTCTGTCTTCTGCTGCTGATTTCCATTCCAGCCACCACTGTTGGGGCTCTTCTTTTTCTTCTTCTTGTTTCCTCATTGCCACTGATGTGGCTGCATATTCTGCTACGATTGTGCTGCATTTGCCATTGTCGTGTTCACCATCTATTGTATTTGTTGTTGCATTTGCATTTGCATCTGCTGCATCTACTGCTACAGAGCCACATTCATTGAGCTGATGTTGCTCATTGCTGTTTGTGTTTGGTTATGGGTAGTTGCAAAGTTTGCAACGGAGTTGTTGGACTCCTCGTCAAAATCTCCTTTCATAGCGTTGTTACCTAATTCAAATTGCGACATATTCAAATTTGTGTCCCGCTTCAATTTGATCTTGGCTTTCCAAAAATCAGTGAACTTTGCTGATGTCTTTTCATTCTGTGGTCTCTTGTGCCATTGCTCGTATTGATTAGCCAACAATTCTGTTTGCCCAATGACCTGAATCATGATGTTGATCATTTCATGATTTTGAATAGGTGCCCTTGCATATAGCAAGAAGATCTGTCCTTCGTTCAGGCATGGAGAGTGTCATTCCCAACCGTCTCGGAGAGTCCATGAAGCGTTCATTCACTCCTTATTCTCTTCTCGCTGTATTTCATTTGCAGTTCCTTACTTTCTTGTGAATTTGTAAAAACAATCCTGGAACTGCATGTCTGGTTCCCGGAATCTCATGAGTCTATACTCCTGGGTTAGGAGGTACACCCCAAAAGTAGGCCTAATTAAAAAATTCATTATATTTCTCCATAGTCGCAGGGATGCTTCATCTTGGTGAATAAAATACACCACAAAAAGTTTAAGAAAAAAATCATCATATCTGCCTGAAATTCACGTCCAAAGTCCCAATTTTACGTTTACTAGCGTTTGTTACTAGTAAATTTTACGTTCCTTCTTTCATATCACTATTCAACCCCCCGTATGCATATATGAACTATATAAACCAAGAGTTTTTAATGACACATTGATGTGATCAATTGCAGTGATCTTTGCTAGATTCTTAGTGTATTATTATTCTTTAATGCCATAATTAAAGTCTTCACGATACCACCGCCACGCATCTTCTACAGTGCCATTCCACTTTGATGGCTTTCATTCGATTGTTTGCTTACACTTAGCAAGTCCAACTTCTTCAACCTCATCCCATTCGACCATTGCTGCCTCTCCCTTGTTGTATTTAGTTTTCAACCTCTTTCCATTCCTCCCAATCTTTGCCCATGATCCATCGCAAACTTTTATCACAGTCGCGCTACACCATCTCATGGCATGCCCATTGACTTTTCCACTGTCGTCACAAGTATCAAATTTTGTATACACTCCAATTTTCTTCTCAACAAAACTGCTATCCAGTTTTCTTTTTTTACCAGCCCTATTCATATCTGACAAGATATCTCCCTGCCTTGATAACTCTCGCTCCCGCCATATTTTCCTACTTTGTTTGTCATGTGTCTCGATTTCTTCATCTTTAATGTCGTCACAATTCTTCTGGAAAGCTGTCAGGTCCCCATCACAGACAAGTTCTTACGCCGAGGAATGTTTGCAGGTGGCTTTGTTTGTATCGGCCTCTTCTTGCTCTTCCCAATCACATCAATCAATGTCTTCTGTAGTACTGGGATTGTTTTTTCTTCCCATCCTTTGACATTGTTATGTTCCAATCTTCCCACCCAAATCCAATGAATCGAATCAAGAAGTTATCCCTCAGTGTTGCATACTTATCTGTCTTGTATTTGAGTCCTTTCAATCCATTCTTCACTTCATCTGCTGTCTTCCAGCACTGTTCAGACTGCCAAAGTGCATGGTGGATGAGGCACTCAATGTACTCATCGGTAGCATTGGCAAGTCCCTTCTGTTTCCGAAGCTCCTTCCTGGCTTGGTTGGTGTCGTCTTGTGCCCTTAGAGCCACATTGTTTGATTGTCGTGTCTCAGGGGCAAACTCCATTGCACACATCAACGCAGTCACCTGTAATTCACCAGGTAGACGATGAAAAAGACCAGTGTTGCCATCATTAGCCTCTGGCTCTTCCCGTAAGAGGAACTTGTTGTGTGCCATGTCACTCACTGCTGCTGCACCTGCGAGGCCAACACGTCCAAAAAAATGTAATTGTGACGTCACACCAGCAAATGAACTCTCAGCCAAGTCATTGACAGCCATAGCCCCAAGCAATTCCTTCCTCACTTCCTCTGGACACTTTGTCCAGCAATACTCTGATTCAGACACTGACAAATATTGAAATATTCTCATTTTTGGATCGAGAATCTCCTTGATCCAATCTTGGCATGCAATCTTTGCCAATGTTCCTAACAACAGTATGCTATCCTTGTTGTCTTGATCAGTTGGGCTGAACAACTCACGGCAGACCTCTTTCAATGGGACGGCTCATGAGTCTGACTCTGTGACCTTCCTCTGCTTGTTGCCATTGAATTGGTGGTGGGGGTATTCCTTCAAGTCCAGAATCTCCTGTGCCCAATCATCCATCATACCCATCATAAACGATTCGTCATGTATGAGCTCCGGATAATCTATGATTGATTCTAGATCATCCTTTAATTTATCAAGTACGTGGCCTAGAGAGACTACACCTGGGGGGATTTAGTTGGATTTGTTTCTTTTCGGATGTAAACAATCATTTCACAAATGAACTTACCCCAGTCAATTGCTACCCACTTGTGTGCATTGACGGCCAAGTAACGCATCGGCAAAACACTGGCAATGTGCAAAATAGACCACAGCCAAGCCACTGACACCATCTCACCCGGCGTCAACATTGCGTGCAGATTGTTCACCAGTATGTTGTTGTCCATCTGTGAGTAAGTCTTCATTTCGTCCAAGAACTCAACGTAATAATTTCGATTCTAAAATATTGCTAGCGCCGCCATAGATGCTACGTCCATCCTCCCAGCCGAGGCCGCACGCTCCACGTTCAACAGTAGCTCCCCAGGATGGTTGTCCTTCGTCCAACCTTGGAAGATTGCACCATGGCCCTTAGGATAGTTTGTGCACACAAACTGAATTCCTTGTCGGGGGCCCGTACAAAAGACAGGAACCTTGGGAACACCCTCAACTCATCTGCTATTTCATCGAGACTATTATGAAGATGACCTCGCATGAAATCATTCAACGAGAATAAAACATTTTTCACCCAGACATTTCTCAAGTGATTGTGGCAAAATAATGAATAAACAGTACCATTAATTTCCTTACTTGCTAGCCGATCATTGGTGGCAGATGCTGAACTGCAAGTGTCTGTCATGACAGACCCACCATCCAGTTTGTCGATGTTGATCTCGCT
>JALLOY010000702.1:0-10346 GCA_036939835.1 Thalassiosira delicatula
GATATATTGTAGAATGTAGAAATTATGGTAAGTAATTAGATGTAAGTAGGATACACGACATCAGGCGATGGATCAGGTCAATGATGACGTGGCTGCACTTGGCGAGCTCTGCGAGCCATTAGATACCCATTAGGTAAGGATGCACGGAAACCAGAAAGCCATGTCTTCTCGTTCCTCTCACGTTAGGTCGCTAAGAGAAGACTGACGTGCAAATGATTGCAAACACATATCCATAGGCTAAGATAGCCATAACCTAAGCTAGGGATAGAGGTGGTCAGCACAAGGACATCCTCATTGCTCCCTTTGATTTGTCCTACTCCTGATGTTTCTTGTCCTTGTTGCCCCCTTCCTAGTCGTGTTGGAACATGTCATACGCCCAGTTGTTGGGAATCACAGCGCTGTCCACCATCTTTGGGGTGGACACATCCTGTCCCACCAAATTCAACAACAAAGCAGGTCCAACAGCAGGAAATGCCAACACACACAAAATCTCTTCCCCCTCTTGTGATGATCTTGCGTTGTTGATTTCTTTATCAGCTTTTGATTAATCGTTTCTTTCTTTGAGCGTAGAGCCCATGATGGATTTGGGCACCTTCCATGCCTGTCCTATTGGCCTTCTGGAATCCTTTCGGGACAATTTGACGTATTGGACAAGATAGCCAAGGCACTCTGCTGTCACATCGGATGGGACAATGATGCCACCATCAGGGGACGACATTCCCTTCATAGTTCCAATGATCACTCTTCTGTTCCTTGATGTATGGTGCACACACGCCAGGAGATCCCGTCACACGCAGGTGATGAGCTCCCTTCAATCTTCTACAATCTCCTCCTCCGTTCTGATTTTTCCGCAGGAGAGGGTTTGGCAACCCCGTCAATAGTGGCGCCTGTGTAATCCCGTGTCAAGCCAAGACTTCATCTTGAATTTAATGAGATTAACTTTTAGTTAATTGGTGATTGAGAGCAAGGGAGAGCAAGTTTGTCAAGTCAAACTTTCTTGGTGGAACTCATGTCAAATGCGATGGCTCAATCGGTAGGAGCAGTAGTGGCTTGGGTGGACCAAAATCTACGTAGGATGTGTGATTTGAGAGGTTTGACAAAAAGACGCGGTATGCTGGGCCATGCCAAGAGGAGGAAATTGCTGTATGAATTGTGTAGTGATAGCTTTGGAGATTCTCCATGTGCTAGGCTGCACAAACTTTGGCCAGGGAAGTTTTGGACCTGCCAAAGGCTTTGATCAAAAATATTCATATTATATTCCAAAGGTAGCATGTGCCACAAAATTACAAATCGCGCAAGTCCAGAGTTGAATCTTGTTCTGTATTTCCACTGAGTGTTTGCAGTGATGGTATGTACCAAAAATACATAATATCTACATATAGGTACCATATACACATAGTACATATCACATCGACATGTTACCGCAAAAATACCAAAATCTGATTCAGGGAATCAAACCAGTGGTGTAGGGATTGAGGGATTGGACCGCAACAACTCTGCCACTGAAGGATGACTCCGCTTAATGCGGCGCTGTTTGTGCGTGTGTGTGTTTATCTCTGGTAAGGAGGGTCTTACTTAATGACAAAATATCAACCGCTAAGTAATGCTCCCCCCAACTGGCCATGGTCATACATGAATACAACAGCAAGCCGCTAGTTCATGCAAGTAGACAGGTACCACAGGGAAACCCGGGGACAACTACTCGGGTTCCCATAATCCAAACAAGATTAGCAATCTCCCCTTGTAGCGGGTCTACACAAGCAAGCCTCAGGACAGCCCCATTTGTACAAAGGGGTATGACCCTTGTGGATCATGCACCTAGATTTTACCCTTGCCAGCTTGCCAACCCGTCCAGTGACCTCTGACAGATACCGGCACGGTCCTGGTCACCGCAAGTCATCCCCACTTGCATAGGTACAGCAAGCCTGATACAATCAGAGGACAAAGGAAGAGAGGCAAATCACGAGTCACATGATATTAGCAAAGGATATGGCATAGTACATTTGTGTGTGTGTGTGTGTGTGTTTTTTTTGTGTTAACTGAACCCTGATACTCCTAGTCATGTACACGACTTCTCTACTGAGAGATATTGTTGGGCTCTAGGAGTACTTATGTTCTTGTCTACAACAAAGCACAGTGTTTATAAGGAAACTAAGCGAATATGTAGTGGAATTAATAATAAGTAGATGAAGTAATAATTTTAAGAACTATTGTGGAAACATTGAAAAGGGGTTGCACAAGAATATTTTAGCCTTATACATGTGTGTGTAAATATTGAACTTCTGATCAGTTATGCCAAATTCAAGATCACTCAATTATGCAACAAAGCTTCACGCCGTATGGTTTTATTCTGACAAGGTACATCAAAACCCCGAGTTAATTCATACTTAGGAGTAGTGAAAAAGGTCAGAGATATCACATGATAGCAATTAAATAGCAAATGCATAACTACAATAAAAGTACAAGGCCTGCAAAAGGACGTGATAGCCCTGCGCAAGTATATTTTTCATCATGCCTCATGTATATTGTAGTAAATAAAAATTTGAATTATGTCATGAGCAAGTGCACAAAAGAAAAATGCAGCACAGTACCACAAGGGCATTCTACTGGGCTTGATTTGAAATTTATAGAATTTTCTTTTAAAGTGATAGCTTATTTTAATTTGCAATAATAGTCTTTGCCGCGGCAATTCCTTGTGAGTTGGATGCAAGCTAGTCACAGTGATGTTGTTGCTTGATTAATGAACTGTTTTAAGATGGCAAAACAAAATGATTAATTTCAGCTACCAAGAATAATAGAGGACTTGATATGCATTGAATTTTATGATTGTGTCCTTGGAATAATTTTGACACAGGCAAGTCATGATTTGCTTATTTACATGCAGGTTCCACGAGCCCCATATAGCTGGCATGGTTGGAGATTATAATTTGAAGCCACAAAAGGTTTAAAAACCAGTTGTTTTGAAATATAGTACCTACATAGGGCAATAACAGCATTTTGTCCTTTGTAGAGGGTGTCCTTGCCTGGCTACCATAGGCTTGGGCTATATGAGTGTTAGTATTTATTTTTTGGTAAAATGATCATTTCAACAAATAAATAGCAGTTCAGGCTTTGGTGTAATTTTTACAACTCTATTATTGCAATGGTTTGTTACAACATTTAGCTGAATTATTTGAACAGGAACCATTGTGTAAAAATGTGGCTTTCGTTAATTCATGCAAACGGTTAATGGGTTTAATCTTGTTTTGCATTGAGAGTCGTGTTTTTATGCAAGCAGACATGCACTCATAAACTGTGGAGGCAGTGGGGAAAGAGGACCGAACTGACAGACAAAATGTGAATATGATCTCATTCATATTCCATAACTGTATTTTTGACACAGTGCGGTTGAAACCCTCAGTTGCACTTGGATGAGATCGGCAGGCGTTGTGGCAAGAAGGTGAGCTGAAAAATCATTTTGATTGCACTTATCTGCCTTTTGCTATCAGATTCGGATTCACCTTGCCAAATTGATTTGGATTTCAAATTCCAAGAAGCCACCTGACAATTTCCGGTTGTTGAATCCAACGCTAAATTCCAATTCAATTTTGGACTACTTTCAATTTGATTGCTGCATTTCTTGAGGCAACGCCAATCAAGGTGTCAGTAATGGATGTGGCATTGATGGGTGTCGCATCAATGGATACAGTGTTGACAAACTGGAGTTATCGGTGGAGGTGGCATTGATGGAGACGTTGTTGATGGAGGCTGACTCAATGCTTTGGTCTCAATGAAGGTGTCAATAGGCATTGTCAACGGAGGCGCGTTGCTGGAGGCATTGTCAAGGGTCGTCGATTGAGGAGTACACAGGCGTTGTTGATGGAGGCGTTGTTGTCAATGGAGGTGGCATCAATGAAGGCAGCATAATTGGATATTGAGTCAACAGAGGTGGAGTTGTTGATGGTGGTGGGTTGCTTGTCAATGGAGGTGGATACGATGCAGGCGGCGTTGACAGAGGGAGACGGAGGCGGCGTTTGATGTGACAATGATTGTGGTGTTGGTGCACACCTTGTCCTGAACCTGAAGTTGGAGCAACGATAAGTTTGAAATTTGAATTCAAATAATTTCCTCATCCTTGCATTTTATCTTGAAAATCTTGCTTTTTATTTTGAATTTAAAATTAATTGTGCCAAATTCCCGGGACAGCATCTACCCAGCTATGATTTCCGTGGTCTGAATGTTGTAAGGCAACCGTTTGTAGGTTTGCAAGTTATGCATTTTGGTTGCTGGTTACGCACGGGCCCTTACCCGTCGCACAAGAGTTTTAAACTGCCTCTAAGATAATTCCCTGATGGGGATGTGGAAAACCTAACTAGTGATTAAGGGGTTCATATCACCAACCTTTCAGCATTCCCCACCCCCCACTGCAACTCAGTATATATACCCTCTTCCCCTTTATCCAAGTACAATGAAGTCATATCCTCATCAAGCTCCATTATCTGCTCCTGCTAATAAAGGTGGAGAGCCAAACTACGCTTCCTACAGGTGAGGCCCAGGCACACAGACACAGCAATTATCCTCCAGTTTTTGCACACGCATGTCTCTACTGGTCTCAGCCCTATCCCCCCCAACATATAATCCATTGCCAGGTAAATCCAGTCGCCACTTGCATTATGCTTTGTGGATGCTGGTCATCCTATTTGCCACCCACAGCCAAAACCCCACAACGGCAATGGTAATTTATCTTGTTCAGTGTAATTAAGGTTGCGTACAAAAATTGATTTTCTAGTATATTTCTACAATGCTATCCACGATTGCACTACTTTTAAAAATTAAAGTCGACTTGAAAACAAAAAGTTTTTTACATCGTTGATGAACAATATTTTACTCACAAATATTTATTACACAAATGAGTGAAAAATGTATCAAAATGGTTTCAAAAAACAATTGATTTGAAACATGTAGTGTGTAGTACCTAGGCAGCATCCACAATCAAGTATCATTGATATAATTACCTAGGCTGTATGCTACATAAGATATCTCACCACTCTGTAGAAATACGTACATGATTTGTGGGTTAACGTTCAATACAAAGAGGTAACGACTGCAAAAATGAGAAATGATGTTGTACCTGTTGTATGTACCGTAATTCTATTCTATTTTGAGAATAGATTATCATCCCAACCTTAAGTAACTAACTTTGTATGGTAAATACTGTTAGATTATTTAGCCAGTCCACAAAAGATNATACTCACACGCTTGTTAGAGTACTCGCTATAACTCTCTGTATTTAGGACACTCAATCCATGAATCAATACTTAGTACTCTGCTAGCGCCTTGTACTGAGTATTGATTCACAGACCTTGTATCCTAAATACAGAGAGTTACAGCAAGTACTCTAACTCTGTGTGAGTATTTGAGTTAAGTTTATTATAGTACCCTCCCAGGCTCCCCACTCCCACAAATGCTTAGCCTCAGTCTGTGCCAGCATTGTTGATGTCCTCCCCAGCAGATATTACTGGCTTGTCTAGCTTCATCAGCTGTTCCCACCACCATTGGTGTTGCTGTGCAGTGCCGCGCATTTGGGTTCCTTTCACACATTCCTCAAACATGGACCACTCCGCCACCCATGTAGCGATCGTTTTCCCTGTCAAACTTTGATATACTCCAATATGGGCCCCCTAAAAATAGGCCTCTCCACCACCCATGTAGCGAGTGTTTCCTGTAGAACTTTGATATACTCCAACACGGTGCAAAGCCCAACCTCATTCAGTACATCCGTCAATGCCAGATACTTTACATCCTATTCACTCTGTGCAGCGGGCAGTGCTCGCCCACCATCCTGTATGCGGCTCTCAGTTAAAAGCCGTCAATGTTATAAGTGATTCATGTGTGGATGCTAACTGTCCACCGGTACACTTAGCCACGTGTGTGACTTCTCTATCAAGAGATAGTGCTGGGCTCTGAGTGTACATTGGCTCTGCAACTAGTAATTAAGGGGTGTCTGTTTTGCCACACGACTGCAACAAATGCCCACCACCAACCCTTCAGCTCTCCTTGCCCTTGCCACAACTCAGCCCGCACCCACTTTGCCGTCATCCAGAGCAGGGTCAATCCCCCCTTCACAGAGCTCCATTGCCAGCTTCCACCAGTAAAGGTGGAGAGCTGAGCCACGCCACTGTGTTCTGTTCCTGCATTTGCTGGTAAGGGGCTGATCCACCACCCACACAGTGATCGTTCTCCGGCGCAGAGCAATATAATGCACAACTCAAAGTAGAGTCGATAACAGTATACCTAGTGTGCCTGTGATTGGCAAGAGGGTTGATCCCCTAAGGGTATTCTGTAGGATACATTACTGAGGTAAAATTGGTTGGACATCCAATGTGTTAAACCCCTAACCTCCGTGAAATCTTAAGCACGACATGTGCACGTACGCGTGCGCCCCACCGATGGCCGCTCTCATCAGTCAGGCCACTCTACCACTAAGGTACTTACGTACCTGCTGAGCATCGTGCCCCAGGCTTTACCAGCCCTTCCTGCTACTGGAGCTATCTTGCGCAACAGGTTGCCGGGCACCTACTAAGATACTTGCGTACCTGCTGAGCGCCGTGGCCCAGACTTCCCATTGCCCTCTCTGCTACTTGGGCTACCTTGTGACCCCATACATGTCCACACGTGTTTGCACTAACCCAGAATTTTACTAAAACCATGGTCCAGGAGTCCTGTCTTCTATTGTGGTGGAATGGTGGAATGGTGGAATGGTCTTTATCTTGAGTGGAGCGCTAACGACCTCAGCCCCGTGAATTCCTACGTCAGCTAATTTTTGCAAAAAATCCTTTTGCGCACATATAAACTTGACAATCCAAATTTTATTTGGGTACTCATCAAAACACTTACAGTGGCCAAGCGCCTGTGTGCGTATCATATGACCGGCGGTTCAAACAAGGACGTGTATGGTGCAAGATCCTACTTACCATCTTTTGAACCATTTTTATTATAGGGCGCGAAAGAGCAGGCTCCCTGCTGATCAACAATGTTGCTCCCAATTAAAACATCATATCTACACCTAATGAGATCAATGATGTAGTTTGGTTGTGACAGATTGTCACCTTGCCTGTTTCAAGACAAACACACAATGCGACAATGCAAATACGCGAGCACAAAATTTCTTATGGGTTGTGTCGGCTGATTGATAATGAAATCTTGTTTGTGAGTTGTGGGCTACATTATTTTGGAGTATAATGGGTGCCTTTCACAACTCCAACGCAAGGTCAATACTCAACTATCATCACGCTCAAAAGCATGTACCATATCTCTTATGAATGAGGATTTGGTACACGTCACTAACTTCATGATCCGATGAGATCACGGGGTCAAGAAGTAGTTGCAAAAATTGGCCTTTAGGAGAGGTGGCAGGAGTATGTAAATTACATGTAAACTACCGTACAAATAGGATTAGTTATTTTTTGTAGACGGGGTGGTGCCAGGTCGTGTCGAGTAAACATCTAGGTGCTCCACCCAAGACAAAACCAGTTCGCTTTCAACCCCCTTCCATGGTACACACACCTTGTCCTCAAATCAGCGCGCACGTTACGGGATCCAACGGACACCGGAAAGATATGATTGCGTTCTACCATACAAGTGCGAACAGTGTCGCACACTCATTTGTGGCCATTGGTTTTTGAGTGCACTAAGTACTAACGCAAATGTACTACGAAATGTGTGGGCACAATGCAGTGCAAACCAAATCCTGTGATCCATGAAATAAGTCATTGTGATTGAGGGGCCGGACCTCTACCACTCAGCCAAAGACGGGTGTTGCTTACTGCATTTTGTGTGTGTGTGTGTGTGTGTGTGTTTGCTTCTGGTTGGAGAGATATTTGATATAGTGGCCTGTCATGAACCTACAGTGGTTGTGTGGCCCATAGAGCACAACATGTAATGAGTGCTGGTCTGCATATCTAAATCTGGATGACTTAGTTGATCCAAGGGAGCCACAAATAAAAGATTTGCCCACATTACTTGACAGCATGTTTGAACTCTTGGATCACGTCTACTGGCGACGGCCAATTCCATGGCAACACAATGTTACTGCATAGCAGTCACTTGTCCAAACTGCTGGCAAGAGAGGTATTGAACTGAAGTCATAACGCTCACAATGATAACACCATGGTGGGTTGTCATAGAAAAAACAAAGTTGGCTATAACATGTAGATAGCAAAGAGACCTGCGATTAGCTTTCGTCACCAGAGCCAGCTAAGAAGAAACCTGCCTTCTCTAAATCCTCTTGGCAAGCACTCTCCAACCTGGGCAATACCTCATTTCTTTCTTCCTCTGTCAATAATATTCTTTTAGTGTAATCATCCGGATCTTCTTTCCCAACTAGCAAAATAGGTCGCAAAGGTCGTAGTATTGTATACTCCCTCCCACCCGGACCCAAGAAGTTGACCAGCTTTAGCGCCGCACTGGGTTGGAGTTGCTGCAAAAGTTCTTCGTATCTGCTGTCTTTGATTTTCTTCTCTTTGGTATCGATGTCATCCATGAGGTCATCTAGGTCCCCTTCTAGCCCTTCTGCATCAAATAGCTTTAATAAGTCTTCATCCATTTCGTCATCTTCATCGCCCTCAACAAGTTTCATATAATCTTCTCCCAGATCCCTCTTCATAATTTTATCAAAATAATCTTCTTCGTCTTCCTCGTCGTCTTCATCAAACATATCCAAAGCGTCATCAATACTGAACTTAGTCTCCTTCTCACCATTATTCATGCTACCCAACAAGACCTCTCTCCAATCACCAATTTCTTCGTCCAAATCCCCCTCCATAGTGAGTATGCGCGGAGTCCTTTTCAGTCTAATCTTTGTACCAAATTCATCCATCAGAGCGCGTGCCGCAAATTGGAAGATCTCCTCCTTCTCTTCGTCTTTCATGCCGCTGCTGTCCTCCGTGTTAGCGTCGGGATTGATGGGAACTACCTTAGACAAATTGATGACTCTTCCATCATCACCTTCATTGATATTTGCATTTTCGTCCTCTTCTAGCTCCAATGCTACCACAATGGGAACTTCACAAGGTACACCCAACGCATACTCGGCGCCCTGATTACTGTCGCCCAAAGGATCCTTGGCATAAAATGCCAAATTGCAGTCTAAATAGGTGTTGGATTCAGTGTCGCAGAAGGCGACGGGCATGGATTTCCAATCTGGATCTTGATTTTGGGAGTACTCAATGAGGTTCAACTCTTGGTTTTTTGTGTTGCTCTTTTCATGATCGTTGATTTCGTCGTCGGGTACGACTTCAGCATCGATGATTTTGGATTGATGTAATAAAAATTTTGTTTGTTGATTGGGAGGCGTTGACAAAACATGTGGTCGACTTGCATGGGGATTCCTTTTTGCTATTGGTTTAGCTGGAGAAAAGGCATCCACCGAATAACATAGCGACGTTGAAATAATTAGGGCAGCAGACAGTAGCTTTGGGACCCCCAACGCCGTCAATCTAGATCGTTTGATCATCGTATTTTGCTTGCTCCTATGAGCTGAAACCGCGGAACGCAGAAGTGACAGGGCACTGGGACGAGGCCAAATAAATCTATAGTCGCTCAAGAAGTTTGATCGCTGCTGGGCTAAATAAAAATGAGGGTGAAGTTTATCGCGCTACCCGGAGGCAGCTATCGTAGCGCACTGCGCGGTCTCCTTCTCCTCGGCCTCCTGCGCCGTCGCCGCAGTCATGTTGATGGGTCGCCAGACGAAGGCACAGTCGCGGCTGGCCGGCCACTCGTGGCCATTGGATCTTTCTATGGCGACATTTGGATCGCCAAGATCCAACTCAGTCTGTCAGCTGTCAGCCTCAGGCTCGTGACTGTATCGGTCCCGCCAATCTCATTCCCATCCATAATGAGGTGAAAGTGTTTGCCTTCGCAAGGTGTAAGACCAAGACGCCTGTTATCAATAAAAGGCAGGTTTGATTTTAGATTAATCATCTATTTTGAGTGGCCGACATGAAAAGATAGCCTGTCTACCACAGCAGTCCTCATGTTTGCCGTTCAGAGGAGCACAAATGATCAGAAAACGATTTAGGATTTGTGTTGGATGCCCTTGTGAAAGCGGTATCAATCGCAAAAAACTTTATGGAAAGTGTTCCCGTTGAATATTCAGAAGCAGATGATTTTATCAGGGTGTGACTGGTGTATCGACCCCCACAAAAGAATTAATGGCAATTAGTTGTGCTGTGCTGACAAAAATATTACAGAACAGTTAAAGTAAAAAATTCTCCAGCAACTCATGGCAGAACCAAGGGAATTACTAGGGGGCTAAATGACTCGTAGAACGCAGTACAAAACCAGCGGCCAAGTTGTGGGTAAAACTT
>JALLOY010000703.1:0-10423 GCA_036939835.1 Thalassiosira delicatula
GCTTGTTGAATTTACCCCTGAGGTTGAGGGATGTTGTCGCTCGCATCGCGGCCTTGGTCTTCTCCTCGAAGGGAGATTCCTCGGTCGTATCGGCATGCGCGTTCGCAGTTTGCTGTGAGTGTGATGTAGAGAGGGAGTTCACGGAAGCATCGCGAGGACTGAGTCGTACATCCTCCTGGCGGAGCGTTGGTGCCGATGGTGGATCCATGCTCGGTCGGGTGCGATTTTTTCTCCTCTCTTTCTTCTCTTTCTTCTCTCTCTTGTCCTTCTTCTCTCTCTTCCCCCTCCTGTCCTTCTTCTCGTCGTTCTTTTTGTTGACGGCAGCGGCGGAATTGGTCTTGGAGTTGCGTATGGAATCGCGGGCCGGTGGTGGCGCAAGCGGCGTTGACGATCCATCAAACGCCTTCGTCGTCGTGGGGATGATCCCCGGCTTCTTTGTTGTCATCTTCCGTTGTCTCTGGATGGCGGGGTGCAAACTTTTATGGGGAATAGGTATGTTCCGAACGACTTTTGTGGTAGAGACCAAATAATGAGACCAACAGGACGTCTGACGGTGCCATCACAACGAGCGAGACCGATTCAGAGCCGTTGAAGACAAGACCTCTCTTGGGCTCTGTTCACCGAGGGCGGAACGTTCCCGGATGAATCGGACAGCGAGAGCGTCCGTCGAGGCAAAGCATTCCTCTGCCTCTGGCGTCGATGACTTCCCCCCGCACGAAAATGAACTGTCCGGCTCTCCTCGATTGGGTGTTGCCTGTCTTCATTTAACCCTGACTAGGGGTTTTGCATGACCACCTACTTCAACATACAAGACCATGGATTTGACGTTTCTAGAAAATACCTATGTATCTACTACGTAGTCCCGTGTACGTAGGTAGGTAAGTTTGGGTTTTTCGTTTTCTCAAGAGCTCGTAATATATTGCCGAGTATTGCCCAAAATGTCACCGATTATTGCCAAAAATATTGCTGATTATCGAGGGAGTACTGACGACATATGGAGAGTTATCGCCGGAGTATTGCCGGAGTATCAACGGCGATATTAAAAAACATTCTCGCGTGTTGCCAGGGTGCGAGCTCTTAGGTATGAAAAACAGCAATTACCCAGTGTACGTAAGTAGGTAGGTATGAGAGGTATGTACCTCAATCCATGGTCTTGCTATTGCTATGCTGAGGGCTGAGCTGACAAAAGACACGCACACGGCACATCACATTGAAAATCAACAGAAACGTTGTTGGCTAAAAATTTGAAAATGAACAAACCAGTATGATAGAAGTGCGTTAGCATTGTACCTATGATCCTACTGGCTGCATATCGTACTTTACTCCTTTTCGCGTGGATTCTGAGCTGACAAAACAGCACACAGTGCATCATGTTGAAAATCAACAGAAACGTTGTTGGAGATCTCCACGCTGAAAATGAACAAACCAGTGCGATAGAAGTGCAATAGGATGCGTCGAGGCTCCGCTCCGCCCTCCTTCTATTTCCATGATCTCGCAAATGCTCTCAACACGCAACTGCTACAACATATTCCAATTGTAGAAAACTCTTAAAACCATCACCATGACGACCAGACTTGCCTACCAGCACCTTCTTTATACTCTTCATATGCGACAAAGTGTTCGTCGGGGCTGGGAGTGCTTTGTTCGACCCTCGGTGGCATCGGCGGCAGCTCCTGAGACACCCTCACCCTTATTTCTTGCTTTGTTCTCTTTCTCTGCATTAATGCAGTATCGACAGCAGTGATCGTCTATTTTGGTGCTCCCTCCTTCCTATACATCTCCTCTCTCACGGTTGTTCCATCGTGGGTACATACTTCATCATCATTTCCATGGTTGCACAATCCCAAAACGGCGTGGAGACTCCTGACTTCTTCTATTAGATTCATCGTCACCAAGTTCAATCTTCTTAAGGAAGTTTGCCAAGCAAGCCGTGAGTGGTGTGTTCTACAAACCACCAAGGTCCTCCATTACACTTACATCACCCAGAAGATCAAGGAGATTGTTGAAGAAGAAGTTTGCACCAACATGCTGACAAAAGAATCAAAGAAGAACTTCAGAAGATGGAAACAGCTTTGAGTACATGAATCAAGTTTTGCCAGGCCAACGCAAGAAGGACTCCACCACTTCGAAGATCAAGAAAGAAATCCATGGAACGCTCCACCCTCTCCAATTCTTGCAAAAGACGACAAAGGAGAAGGTTGTCTCTGGCAAGGTTTATCGGGGAGAAAGGGTTATTCGTCCCTGCCTTGCTTGACTGCAGCCAGGTATGATTTTTGCAGATAAGGCTTTTCTGAGCACTTCGACATCTGAGAGCGTTTGCGAGGGTTTTGGTGAAGTTGGTAGTGAACGGATCCATGTCACTTTCACCAGCCACACTGGAGTGGACGTCAAGCAGTTTTCCAAGCACTCAAAGGAGGATGAGGTTTTGTTCTTGCCTGGGATCCATTTCTTGGTGGATCGTGTGGAGCGAACGGAGAACGTCCTCTTTTTGCATGTGAAAGAGCTCAGGTACCAAGGTAAGTGAAGTTGTGTATTACATGATTTCATTATTTCTTGTGACTCTTGAGCTGCCGTCTTGTCCTGGGGGATCTTCGTATTTCATATTAGATGTTGTTAGTTGTGTAATTTTAGGACTAATTCAATTATTTCATACAACGAAGACTTTCCTGATCAACTATTTAGTATCTACTTTTACTTTTTAAGAGGTCGCCTTGTTCACCATACTAAAAACAAGATATTTGGTTGTGAATACTATTTGGCATTATAAGTATTATGAGTATTGGCAAATCTGAGCTTGGACTGATGTCTGTGTTGATGAATGTTGTCAAAAAATTAATCAGATGATACACCAATATGTTTGATTGACAAACTCAACAAAGCTAAGATGGTATTTCCAGGGAGCTGTGTTGTTATTTTGAATCACGGCACGGAAACAGGTTCATTCTTCACCCAAAAGACATTTATTGTATCTAACTTGCTATCTTATACATCATTATGAAATACGCTTTGTGTAGTCGGGTCTCACCCGGTACCACTCCAGCGCCTTAGATGTAGATAATATGGTGTATGGTACCATAGGTAATTTATAGGTACGTACCATAGTGTATTCATACAACACTACTTGACAAGAGAAATGGGAGAGAGATCTAAAGTGTTGTTGAAATCAGATATAAACACTTGTGGGCAAGTAAATACTAGGTACAATTTCCGAATCAAGTGAGTTTTTTATCCGTTTTGGAGAAATATACCACTCCCATGGACCACGGGGAAATATCTCCTTTTCCTGAATTTGTTGGATTCCTCTGTAGTTTCGACAGCAGAACTAATTGTGAAACATCTAAAGCTAGCAGCATTTAGTAATCGTTCTTCTCTCCATTGTAAGATCCTGAAATGATCTTTTTTGCTGATAGATGGGATCGATGTACGTTTATTAATCATTAATCAGGTATCGTTGCTGTAGCATTGTGGACACAGGATCTTCCTTATTGTGACCGCGTCACACAACAACATACAATCCTCTCCACTTTTCTTTGACATCACCATCACCAGGCATGGCTGCATCCCCGTTGGGCCGTGCTGAGGGACACGCTGTGTAACAGGATGACCAACCCAGCTCCTGCCTTGTCACCTTGAGACCAGGATTTGAAGGCCTCTCAATAACTTCTCCGACGGCAGTTCCAAGATCGCCGAGGTGGATATGTGCATTGTCGGGGAAGACACGATTGAGGAGACTCTGTTCAATGGCAGGAAGAATTTGCCCTGGAGTTCGCGGCTTCAGGAACGTGGGGGCAGGCGTCGTCAACGGAAAATGTGTTGGAGCTACATCCCCTTCTCCGGCTGCAGTCGGCAACGTTGTTGCAAAGCTTCTCCTTCTCTCAACACCCCGTGAAAGTGGACGCACTCGTTGATGGTCTCATTGGGGCAGGGGAGGGCATAGTCGTCAGCAGCGTGGATCCAGACAAGTCCGCAATAGGAGTCCTTGGGTCAGGCATTTGTTGTCCTGACAACAACTGCCAGTATTACTGGTGAGAGGCAGATGAGCATCAAAGCAAAAGTCACCGGCTGCAAGTATCCAGCTAAGAGTCCACAGTAGAGCAGTTGTCTTTGGGTTGGGTGTCTGCAGCAACCACGAGAAATGAGAAGAGCATTAATTAAAAAGGTAAAAGCAAAGCATCAGTGGACGGTGGCAATAGTGGTAGGAACCACATTACTTATCTAAAAAATTGAAGACACTCCATCAGAGGGCAAACAGGCAGGAAGGGGAAGCGGCACTGGTCGCCGATAACATTCTAAAGAAGTAAACTACACTACAGACATATTCTATTGTTCCAAAATCTACAATTTTAGGTTGTTTACCAAACACACTCTGATAAAGCTACACTATATCCTCGTAGCAGCTGGCGTACCTCGAGGGGGGAGCTTTCTAAAGCTTCTTCCTGGATTTGAAAAAAGCTTTTGATTCCATGAATAGAGGGCAGGTGATTCTACTCCTTGAGGGCCGCAGGACTGGACTGTGGATGGTACAACTTGTCGTATGCTTCTCGGCGCACGCAAAAATGGTCTGTCGAGCCAATGGTAACTACAGACAGCCTTTTGGGGCTGGCCAGGGCGTCACCCAAGGCAGGCCCCTCTCCATGATGCTGTTCAACATCCTGGTTGATACTGTGGTCCAAGAATGGCTTCAGGAGCTTTTTAGTTCCAAGATAGCCAAGAACTTGGGAGAGGAGGAGCATCGACAGATCACTGCAATCTTTTATGTCAACGACGCATTCGTGGGGTCGCGGGATCCTGTCCTTTTGTAAAAGGCATTTGACAGTCTTATGGCGCTGCTTGCGCGCCTGGGGTTACGAACAAACACCTCCAAGACAAAGGTGTAGACCTTCGTCCCAGGCCGCATCCGGACACGTCTAACCGCCACGTCGTATGAGCGCAGTCGTACTTCGCTCGAGAGGTGAGAAATGTGGCATGTCTTTATTGGCGGTGTTGCTTCCGAATCATCTTTCAACCCAGCACGGTGTTTTACGCAATGGCGGAATTCCCGAGTGAGCTGCTGGAGGATAGGGAGAGCGCGTATTCAAGGCGTGGAGGTTGGTGACAGGACACTACTTGTGTCCGGTGCCCGACTGCTGCGGGAGCGCCACGACGCCGTGGAGCCTACACCGTCACTTTTCATATCGTCACCCCCTTGACGTAGTCAACATTCCAGAAGAGGGTGTGTATCCCAAATGCAAAAGCTGCGGGATGCAATCAAACTCTAGCTACCTGGGGCGCAGTCACAAGTTCACTTTGACTTGCACGTCCGGGACAGCGAGGTGACGACAACACTTGGCAGTGGCGGCTTCTGTGCTGTCACTCAGGCGACAGTTCACAGCGGACGGGTGCCTTCTCAAGAGGGTCAAAAGCTACAAATACCTCGGCCGGATCCTGTTGATGGACGATAACGATATTGTTGTGGTACACTCGCAACTTGCAAAGGCACAGCGTGTCTGGGCCAGGATCTCAAAGATTATGCGCTCTCAGAACAGAGCGCCCCGGGTCTGTGGCATGTTTTACAAAGCCATGGTCCAGGCCATGCTCCTGTTTGGCTCGGAAAGTTGGGCATTGACGCTGCCACAGCTGAAGGCCCTAAATGGCTTTCAACTACGCGCGGCTTATAGAATGGCTGACAAATACGTTCCAACAAGGAACGTGAGGAATGAGTGGTTGTATCCGATGTCAGAGGATGTGTTGGAGGAGGTCGGTTTGAGAACGGTTTGGCACTACATTGAGGTTCGCCGCCAGACAATTGCGGAGTGGGTGGCGGCCTACCCCATCTTACAGGAATTCAAGGAAGGAGCGCGGCGGCGCAGATTTACCCCCCACCTATATTGGTGGGAGCAGTCTATGGAACTTGCCGACTCAGCAGTTACTGCTGGGAGGGAGGACAACAGCCTGGACTCAGGGTAGGACGTGTGTGCCGTGTGGGGAGGGGGAATCGGAAGGTTGGGTGATGTGTGGTGCAAAAAGTGTGCCGTAAATAGACCATTTAAATCTAGTAGTAAGAGCTTAGGTGTGTACAGAGCCCAGCCCTATCCCTCAAAAGGGAAGTCGTGGGTATGGCTGTGCGCACCGGTAGCCAAGTTAACACACACACACACAAAGCAGATTTTTGATATTTGATAGTACATACTTTTATTGGCATCAATTGTAACATGACCTACATACAAAGTAGGTAGATCGAAATGGGTGCAACCATGTGCCCATATCAGGAAAGCTGTTAAATAAAATATATAGTTTGGTGGCAGATCAAACCCCAAAGAATCAGCCCTGGTACTAGTCTGCAGGGTGGTAGGGTGATCAATTTTTTGTATTTTGTAGAGTAAGTGTTTGCTGATTGGTGATTGGATATGCGCCCGGTGAAGTGAGAACCCTCTTCGTCAGAGGAGAGGTCGATAATAGGCGGTATGCCCTGGTGTGCCTCTTTGGATGCTTGGAAGCCAATCTAATGGCAGGCTGATTGCCCTAGTGTGCTGTGATAGATGTGTGTGACACCCAGACAACCACGCCTGGCTGCCGAGCAAAGGGTCAATGGTTTGCCGTGTGCACAGGGTTGGGTGAGCTATGATCAACCCCCTTGTATAACTCCCCCTTGTGTCTGTCCCATCTGTCCACAGGTGCCACGTAACAATTGTGAAGGGTGGTGGTGGAATGCGGTGGTAATGGTGGTGGCACTGGGATCACTAGCACAAAGGAAGTGGCTTGGATCCATCAGGATTGAGTGGATGTACCTCCCATGGTGTCAATCAAAGGGCGATGGTCCAAAGCAGCAGTATTGCTGCCAGTCCAAGCCCGTATTGAGTCTCCTACATGTAGAGGTGAACAGGATTGCCGCCAAGTGCTATGTGCAATCAATGGTGTTGATGTCGAGTGCTAAGTGCAATCAACCGCGTTACCATCAAGTGGAGGCAAAAGAAAAGATGTTTTGTGTGATCAATAATACAAATGGTGATTATTTCTGTACGGGCAAAGAGGATCCATTCTATCTGTCTTGTCAGATCCTCACAAACACAAGGGACTAAGGTGATGACCTTTTTCCTGGGTGGCAAAAAATCCAATCTGGCAAGTGAACCAAATAGGAGGTCCTAGAGGTGCTAAAAAACAATGTATTTTATTTGCGTAGAAACGTCAATGCGTATTTATTTTGAAATGACACTAAAAAACAATAGGCTGTTTTAGTCTCCTAAGTAAGTAGGAATAGTTCATTGGTTGCTGTCATGTTTGACAGCAAAGAGCGGAACAATGGATGATCATGGCACTATCTGTGCAACCGTTGATATGGCAATGGCCGCTGTAACTTGATGGATTTCTTGAATTTCTTTTAGTAGAATTGTCTAACAATGTCTTAATAATTGGCCAATATCGATTAGAAAGAGCATAAGAAGTAATTAAAATACTAAGTAAGGATTAGATGGTGACCATTTGTTTTTGAGCCGCTGAATTTGTTGAATGGGTTTGCATGGTCAGCCACCAATACAAACCCAACCGGGCCTTCTACAGGCATTGAAAGGCAATAATTGGGAGTTTAGTAAACTAATTATAATTATTAATTTGTCATTACCTAAGCCCTTGATGCAACATTGATCCATGGTCAAAATCATATCGTTGTCGCGCCACATTGTCCACATGGACAGTGCAGCCAAACCACGCTACTCCCCCACCTATGACACGTAGGTGGGGGGATCAGCTTTCCATAGTGCCACTGGACGACGTCTGTTGTGCAGTGGCAACCACACTAGATGTGTTGGACTGATGATGGTACCAAGCTTTGGAACTATTGTCAATTTTGCCCTAGACTTCACATTATGTAGTCATTACTTTGCAACTACCCAAATCACTACGCCTACCCCAGAACTACAAGGTTACCTATGTTCCGTAAGTACAGTAACAAAAAAAGTGGCGTGCGTGCAAATTCCGGCCTGTGCCAAAGCCACGTACATATGTATTCCCCGTTTGGAACTCATGACTACATATCATAAACTCCCAAATAGTGCAATATCCCATTTACCGTCAAAAATATATTTTTGACCAATTACTGCGGAACCATTCCTCGTATGCATCGTTACTTTTGGTTATGCCAGCAGCCGGCCAAGCAGCTAAAATCCTTCAACCATGGGATCCGCAAAAAGCGGCTGTGCCCTTGACACCTCCCAGCCTCTGGTGACATTGTCACAACAACTATTATCACAACCGCAACATGTTGACCTCTCTTGTCTTGGCAAGTGACGGCTGTCTCTTCCCTGAGACACCGCGCTGATGCCTTGGCACGCTCAAGAACAAACAGGTGTCCCCTCTTCCTCTGTTGACACCTCATCTTCCTTAGGCTCTTTCGGGAAACACTGCAGACACATTGGTTGTCGTCACCCACATCTTCTTTGGCACAGGCGTTTGCACCCTGCTTTTGTGTGTCTTCTGTCACGACGGACCCCCCTCCGACCTCCCACATTGATTCCAAAACATCACTCTTGATGTTTCTCTCTTCGCCATGCCATCACGCTCGCAGTCCTCCTCTCTCGCATCCTCCGTAATGCGCCACTGCACATGCATGAAATCCCTTGACGTATGTGAAACTACACTCATATGTCCCTGTTTTATTTTCTTCCAAGAACAAGTCAGAACTATCCAAAGGAGACCTCAGACTCTGCCGTAACATTCTGTCATGCAACATGTCCTTATTGCACATCATTTCCGGCAGCAATGTGCGATGAGAGGAATGGTCGTTTCCCATGACCAGCTACGACGGGAGAGGATGTGGTAGAAGCAGTTAAGGACGTGGTGAGTTATCACCGCCTTCCCATCTCGTGGACGGGGGAAAATGTTCCTCCTTTCTCTCTCCGTCACGTGTTAGAGCTCATTCTATTTAAGATTTGGCTGGCACACATGGTAGTAAAAGCTACAGAGTCACATGTTAAGTACTGCTCTGTGGTTTTTACTTCCAAAGAATGCAACCAACTTTATTTACTTTTTATATGTTGACACTCATTATCTGATTGCCTCTACTCCTCCAACCTACTCATTAGGTGGACACGGTGTATACTGTGGTTACGGAGGTGGATACGGTAGCGGAGAATATGGAGGCTACGGAGGTGGATGGGGAAGCTACGTAATGAGCGGCTACTGTGGTGGATATGGAATAGGCGACTGCGGAAGTTATGGGAGGAACGGCGTAAGTTCACACACAGACCAGAACCCATAGATACTCTCGCACACGTTCTGATTCAGCCTCAGTGATGCTAATCTCAATTGATGTGTCAGATAATCTCCTAATTACTTCCTTGTTGACTTCTCAACTTTCCCGTTCTCTTGTGTTGAAGAACGACTTGACGCTGTTGTATGTTTGTGCTTGTTGTTTGAAGTCGAGGTATGATTGTTGGTGCACTTTTGAGCAATTGATCATGACGAGTGTGGAGTCTCAGAGTTCGTTGTCTGGGATTGGCTCATTGCAGTATATCCCGTAGTTTTAGCACGCCTTAAGGTGCCACCATCCACCATAGTGCTGTTGTCCCAATGTTGGGGGATCCCACGGCTGCGCCATGCATTGTTGATTCACTAGGCGCAATGAAGGTGTTGTTATTCCGTACATCATGATGGCCTGGATGAACACGTTGTGAAAGGTCATCGTTGCAAACTGTAGCATGATCTGTCGGAGGTCTTGTTCGTACGAAGGTTCCAGCAGGGCGTAGAATATCTCAATAAGGGCGATGTCCATCGCATGCTTGTCGGTGTACTTTTTGTTCCTGATAGCAAATTCATTGTCAATATTTGCGTGCCCTGTTGATCTTGTGTTTGCTGGATAGATTGGGTAGTTCCCCGGATCTAGTTACCTTGCCAGATACTGTTGAGCACTACAGTTGTTTCATAGTGTCGGTCCAATAACAAGGTGAAATTTTCCGTATAGCTGTGTGGGAGTTCTGTGTGACAGCCCACAATCGACAAGATGGTCGAGTGCGTAGACAAGACCTTAGAGAGAGGGCCTACCTTCAATTTGGAGGGGGTTTTGTGGAAAACCGGATCGGATGGTGTCAATGTTGGTAGGTCCCGCAAGAACTGTCACTTGGGAAGATGTTGGGAAGGGGAGGTTGGAGTTGTCTTGATGGAGGACTTGAAGTTCGGTGAGTCGTCTTGATGGAGGTCTTGTTCTTTTCAGTACGTAGAACTGTTGAGGTGAGCTGACTAGCGAGTAGAGAGCTTCTATAGATAAGTAGTAGTTAATAACGTTCTACGTAAATTATGAGTACTTCTTTGTGTGTGAGTATCTACGGAGGGAAGTATTAGCGGCTACGTCTTGGCGAAGCACATGTAACTTGAGAAGCTACTGGCGTGCACGCGCTCGCCTGCATGTCCGATAGTGCTTAGGCTGCTGCGGCGGCCGGCGTACGGTATCTTG
>JALLOY010000704.1:0-13375 GCA_036939835.1 Thalassiosira delicatula
CCAACGGCCGTCGAGCCGGTCACATCACACACAACACTAACCATTATTTAGCATAAGATCTCAACACCCATGACTAAATGTGTGCAATGTCTAGCACTCGAGTTGACACCAGATCCATACAGGCCTCTGAATACTTGAAAACAAGCCTGATCCCAGAGCCAAAGTTTGTTTGCCTTTGTGCCTCGTGTGATAAGTGCCTGAGACAAAGGAGCCCAGCTTGCAAATTAAACAGGGAAAGCCCCCAGTGAACGTTGATTTTATCCAGACGATCAAAGAAGTCTAAGCGTTGAGTCCAGGCCAAGCCCATGGTTTGAGTCAAAATCCCTTTGGCCACAAGTGGAATTTTGTTTCTTGAATCAAAAGTCAATGACGGGCCCTGGTGAGTCTACATCAAGGCAAGGCCGTTGAATTTTGGGTTTTGAGTGGTATTCAGGCCCTGGGGTGAAATGTTTGCAGTTATCAGCACTGTGGCAGAGACGATGGTTACTGGTTTGCCTTATCGGAAGGCAGATCCCCAAGGTGTGCTGGGGTTAGCATGGGGATTCAATTTTTGGATGGTCAAATAAATTTCAAATTTTCAAACAACAAGATTGGCAAATGTTGGCTGTTCAGGAGGTCAAAATACACCAAAAATATGATGATATTGATGTGGACGTTTCTCAGCCAATGATGGATAGTTTTCGATGCTACAATTAGGAAATCTTTATTGTTTACTCATTACAACCAATTGTGGGTCTTACTTTAGGTTGATAATACATTCTAAGACTAAGTGTACTTATTTGAAGTCAAACATACAGTATGGAACCCACTTTTTTAATTACCACAAAGCAAGCGTACCTGGCTTTCTTGAAACAGAGAGAAAAAAGGGGTAAATACAAAATATTTCTCCCTTTTCTTCTTGCTAGGAAACATGGCATGATTCTCATGCAATGATATGAGCAATGAACTAAAAACAAATCCATGATACTATATTTAGTACCTGCATGATTGCTTACTGTTGGTGGATGAATGCAGTTTGTAGCACTCGTGTCACCCTTTGATTTGGAGTTTGCCTCCATGCTCTCTATTTTCTAGAAAAAGCAGTAAAATGGAGGCTTTCAGAAAAAATAACAGACCCAAGTTGAGACAAGTGATTTCATCACCCAGAGGCTACGTGGCATTATAAAACCAGAGATCAGTTTTGCATTGGGATGTTGAAGATCTCTGTGACCGTATGTCATGGCCATGCTTTTTAAGCTCAAAATCATGCCACTTTGATATCATAATACGGTTCCAAAGTGTCATATCATGATACCATATGAGGACCACTGTCTTCCTAAGGGTTCTTGGAGAGGACAAAGCATGCTGTGAAAATTTTGGTTTGGGCAAGCAGTATTTTTCATTTGGGGCACCTAGACACGCGTGGCCACACTATGGCCGGGCTTAGTTTTTATGAGGGTCTCCTACCAGAGAGACTTTTTGTAAATATTTTTAGCATTCTAAAGTATCATTAACCTCATACAATGTGCATGTGACACAAGAACAGTTGCCAATACAGGCCACAACAGTTTCAGTTAGTGAACAAACCCACTCTTCATCATAATTCAAAATATACAAATAAGACTAAGATGTAATATATACTAGTCACAATAATACACACATGATATTCTGATAAACTTTCTGGATACTTTTCTCAGTGTTTATTGTTGGCATGGCTTCAGTTGTAATACACCACCACAACGGACTTACAAAAACAAAAACAAAAACAAAATAAATTCATAATATTACCCCCCTCCAAAAGACATGACACATTTTAGTCTATTTTTGCACCAAATGGCCAGATATTGTTCATAGTTTAGAGGTTTTTTAGGGTGGATGAGAGTCTGTTTTTGGGTGGGTGGATTGGTGACTGGGGGCGGGGAATTCAAGTGGATCTGCGGAAGGATAGTAATTTTTTGCAAAGTTACACAGTCCTAACCCACAAAACAGATGACAAGAAAAAGGACAAGAGAAATCAAAAGGGGATTTTGACTTACCTTGTAATAAAAATGATCTCAGGCCCTTCCCTCCAACAAAAAACAATTGCCTCCAATGCCCCATCTTCAATCACAACTAGCATCACCCTCACACTCACCATGATTGAAAATAACAAAAAGAGCGAGAGAAATGAACAGCCACTATTGCCTTACCTTTTTGGCTAGCATAAATGTCAAAAAGTGAAGAATCAAACGCAAATAAGAACAAAAGTGAACACTGAGTGGGAGGAACAATCTGATAACACGAAATCACCGACGGGATGATATGTGTATGACCTAGTCATAGTACCAAAAATATATTATGCAAAATCCAGCATTTTGTACACCCATCTGAACATCAAAATAAGGGGCATTCCCCAGAGCAGGCCTTGGCACACCAAGTGACAGCCAAGGGACTTGATGTGAGGGTGTGGGTGCATATTAGGTTGATACACTCATTGATATGGGTGTATCATGCCTGCGGATCCCATGATCTGCTTCATTTTGTTGTTGTTGTGGAGCAAAAATCAATTCTGTATACTTTAGTGCACAAAAAATCTGACATGTAGCATCAAACATTTTGACATAGGAATTACTATATTTATTTCCTGCCATTATTGCCTGACACAACACATCGCACAACAAACCTCCTCACCTACTGCCTCCCCCCCATTACCCCCATCATAACCATGGCTTGATTTTGGCAGCACAGTGTCCGATGCTGCCCCTGATGAGTTTGCTGTCAAACTTTTCATTCAAGAGCTTCTTATTCTGTATTTTGATCCATGTACCGGGTGAGTACTTCCTTCCACTTGTGCTCCTCCCGGTCGACAAAGTCGTCCGGTCTGCTTGCAAGTTGTACATCTTTGACGTGGACATCGCATCAAGCTCGGCTCACAGTTTCTTGAGCTACTCTAGTGCTCAGGTGAACAATGTGGAGTTGAAAACCTCCTTGCTCTCCTCCTACGTGCGCCGGAGGATCTCCGCGCTCAGGCAATGATTGGGTCGGGGATGGGCAGGGTGGGAAGGGGATCACCCATCCTGGCGCACATTTTCTGCATGGCGGTGGCACCTGCAAAGGGCAAATCCGAGGATGACGTCATGGCCAAGGCGGCAACAGACGAGACCTTTGGGGCAAAAGAGAGGTACAAGGCAATTGCGGCAATACAATCAAGGCAAGATAGGCAAGTGGGACACGTCCAATGCGCACCATGGTCTACTTTTGAGAAAGATGACATCTATCCAACAACCAACTCCACCAAAAACAACCAACCCTGCCAACAAAGAGCATCGACACGTACCTGGTTGCTGACAACTGTGTGGATGAGTACGCAGATATATACTTGGCAACAAAACAACACCACAATCAACCCTGCGAGCGACAAGCACCTACACTTACGTGATTGTCAACGACTGCATGGACAAGATTGCTGGTGTGTACTAGGCAGTGAAACAACATTCAAACCAGCCATCAAAACAACAATCAATCCAGCCAGTAACAAGGCACACTGAAATGTAATGCATCTTGCTCCTTCACAGGGTGTCAAAGAGGACGTCCAACAATTGTCTCCAATGGGCACCGGACGAAGAGCCGCTGGATAAGGCGCCGCTGGGCAAGTCGTTGGTGGCTTGTGAATTATGCTTGCTTGAAAAACCTGTGTATGACAAAACGCTGTGCATAAAGGTATTGGAAAGCCGCGCTGTATGACAAGATTCTTGACGACTATGTAGCCAGTGGACGACAATCCGCTAGACAACTACTAACCACTGGACGACGGGTCACCAGAAGAGGTGCCGCTGGACAAGTTCCCAGAAACAATCACCTGCACTATCCACTAGAGAGCTTCCGAATAAGCCGCTGCTGGAGCCTCTCGAGGGGAAATTGTCCAAAGCAACATTGCAAGCAGCTGGAGGAGTTGCTGGAGGAGCAGCTCTCTCCACCGCGCAAGGAGCCGCCAGACGTGCCAACCATCCAAAGACTGGCAATGGGTGGTGCCCACTAGCACCTTTGAGGGGTGATGCCCACTATCACCTTCAATTTTTCCCCAACAGTTCCTCCTTGGCCGCGCCATGTGCGAGAGGGAGCCGAGGACTTCTACCCTTGCCAGGGGAGCCAGATTCACCTGGTCATTAACGCTGTAGCCGACTGGCATCTGCCCATCCTAACAGCTGGAGGATTAGTTTGATGCAAAATGCCAGTAAAGAGTCAGATAGTTGACTCATTTGATTTTTGAAATGGCAGTCCTTCTTGCCTAGAGACGCGGCCTCAGTCCCAGTCCAGTCAATGTCAATGGCTGATTATTCCAACGTGTTGAGACTCCACCACAGCCTCTTCAAGGAAGATGGACGACGTGTCTGATGCGATGAATCAGACATCTTGGAGGGGCATAGCTATGGATCGTCAAGCTGGCCATAAGATAATGGCAAATTAATGCAGCATCGACCGAGGGTTGATGCTGCACCAATTGAGTACTTTGATAGATCCAGTACAATGTACCATTGATCTCGAGGATTGATGTAGCATCGAACCTTGATCAATGCAATACCAATCGTCGACCAATAAAGCATCTATCAATGGTCAACCTAGATGAGATTCAATTCTCTGTTTGGTACCATACCATGCTTGCTGATTTCCATATATCTCCAGCTAACAATAATTGAAAATTATGATCAGTTCTGTGAGCTGCTGCTCAACAACAACGGCAATTTTTGAATCGCAAATATCAGGTTGTTTCATGCATGTATGTAGCAAGTTAGTACTTGTTCCTCAGTAACGTTTCAACCATGATTGGACTTTTGCTGGTCACTGTATTAAGAGGCATCAAATTTTGTATACCAAAATATAAAAAATTCGGCTTCAATTTTGCGAATCATGCAAGAAGTGAATTTCTTATACCAAAGTATCGTTCCCCATTGGCTCGCGCACCTATCCCTTACTTGATTTTTTATCACGTCATATTGTACATAAAAAATCCAATAAAGAATTCTCAATAAAATGTCATAGATATCATTGTGAGTCTCATACACCACTGTGTTAGTGCCAGAAATTGCGTTAGCTTTCATTTGGTACCCTGCACTCCACAATTAGCCTGGTTCTTGCAAAGAGACAGCCATACCCCCACCATGCTACATCCAGTTATGCCAAAAACACTTTGTTCGACGATGTAATGCCAAGATATTGTCATTGACTGCCGTAGGGTAAGACTAATAACAACTATCAATGTTGTTTATGATGTAATAAACATCCCTAGCAAGTTTGGTTTGGCAGCGTTGAGTGTGAACAACGCAGAAGTAGCGCCGTCATAAATGATGCATAGGCGGGCCGTGGGATGGCCACATCCACCTCAACTTTCAAGCTGGTGAGAAGGCTCACATGCATGGAAAGCATTGTCTAAGTAAAATATTAATCTTCTAAGGGTAACAATCAACATTGATCTAGCTTATGTCATATACAAGAGGACTAGCAAGTTTGGTGGTATTTCATTATTGTTATCCTGCTTAATTTGAAGCAGGCTGGGCAGCTCAAGCAACAGATAGGAAGGGTCTGAACAATGGAGCACAAGTTGGGTGCTCGGGGATTCCAAAAAGGCCTACTTTGTAAAAGGGCGGATCCAGTGCCACCCACTTACCAAATCGTGCGCTGCCACCATAGCCATTCCACTCAGAACCCTCTTGACATTCACTTTCATGCTGGCGGCAGAGTCTTGGGACACTTCATTGGGGCGGTAAAGAGCGCGGTTTGATGGGATCATTTAGTACGCTCAGTTTTTGGAGGACAAATGCTGGTTGTGTTTGAGCTCAATCTTCATTTAAAATATGCAATAGTTCTTTAATGATGCACTATGACCTATTTGAGGGTGCTGAACATAATGGTGGCACCAAGAAGTACCAGAAATGAGTACAATGGTCTATTATTTACACTCAGAATATTGCAAGTTTAGTACGGTGTAACGTACAAATTGAACTTGGAGATACTTATAGTATAGGTGCCTATGCTACAAGTATAGACTGGTATCAAATTGGTATTACTATTCCTATGTGATTTTTTGATTGTGTTGGATTGTATATTGAGTATATACTACAAGTATATATCTACGTTTGTATTTTTGTGAGCTTGGTCCATACTATTCCTACGGTAATTTTCGACCAAAGAACACAACATATATCGTAATGACACAGTTGTACCCTCGACGTAACCCTTATTAAACAGTAGTACCAACAAGACAGTCACGAGTTACTCAATCAAATAGAACAAATGTAATTTAGAAATTACAATTATGGCATCACCACCCCTACCCCATTATCCTTCTCCTTCTTGTGGGTTGTTGTATTTGCGCTGGAGAAATGGAGAGCCAAGTCGTAGTGGTGTCAAAGAAATCAAGCTTGGCACATCCCGGGGTGGCGAGCTTGAGGAGGGTGCCGTCACCGTTGTGGTCGAGGCGCGGAAAGCAGCAGAAGTGGAATCACAATGTTGTCCTCCCTGCGCACCTTTCAAACACGACTGGCAAACCTCTTGATTGACGCCAGCCCACATCCTTGTCTTCAGCCCCCAGCTCTTCCGTATCCCGGGGATGATGGAGGCGTCGGAGAGGAAGGCTCCTGGGGTACCTTGTGTTACTTTCGTTGCCAATGGCATTCTCCGGCCCCCCTTCCGCAAGCCTCCCGGTTGCAGCCTTGTTGTCCTCGTTGTCCTCGTTGTCCTTCATGATGTTGTCCAAAAACGAGGCATCTTCCCCGCAAACGAGCTCTGTGCTACCCGCGTCCGGACGCCGCCTTGATCCTGCTTGGCTTTTGTTGGCCCAAACATCACCACCTCCAAATACTCTCCTCCCCCCCGACGGGGTGTTGTCTCCCCTCGCATGTGGTGCTCAAAGGGTAAAACACACAAACCAAGCAAGTTGATTTGTTTCCAGAGCCCAAACAACCAATTTTGCCAACATCACGCTGTCGGCACACACAAAGCAACCTGCGACACGGGGACACAAGCATCGATCGGCTTGGATTGATCCATGATCAATGATGGATCTATCTCCAAGCATCCATCAGCTTGGATTGATCCATGATCGATGATGGATCGGTCCAAAAACATCGATGATATATTGCATTGACCATGGATTGATCGAAACATTGATACTTCATCAATTCCGGGGATCAATGCAACGTTGATCCAAACATCAATGCTGCATCAATCCACGCTCGATACTGGATCCTCGCTAGCAATAGCAAAGGTGGTAGTTGAAGAGTGATGAAGTGAAGGTTGAAAAGGTTCACCAAGAACCAGAGCAACTAAATCTGCTGTCCAAGAAGTTCCTGTTAGAAGTTTCAAGAGGAACCTTCTGGGCCCAACAAAGATGTGAACATCTGTTCAGTTCTATGTTGAAGTATTCATGAGGAGATGGACAGACCAGATTTTGATGGCTGACTGGTTTGAAAGCACAGCTCACAAATCAACAACCCGTCAAACTCTGGTCCGTCCAGTGGAATTATTGGTGACGTGCCCAGTCTGCACAGTCGCAAGTACAGCGTCTGCACAGTCAGCACCAACCAATTTTTTGGTTAGAGGATACTGGGTTCAAGGTGGGCTTTTAGTTTAGGTTTCTACCTTGGACCTTCCCTCAGGGCCTCCTCCCTCCACCACTGATCCTCCACTTTCGCCTTCAGCTGCTCCGTATTGCCCTTTTTACCTTCATCATCATGTCGTCCGCCTCCTCCTCTCCTTCTGGTGCCTCTCCTCGTGGCGCTCCTCGCGCCAGTGATGGCACTACTGGCGGTCCGCCTGCCCCTTCATCTGGTGGCATCCGACAGACTCTCTCTGAGTCTCGTGCAGCACTTCGTGCGCTGCTAACGACTGGTGGGGCTACGGCGTCAACCGCAGTTGGCTCGGCGGGAGTTGATTCGATCGGTGGGTCCCCACCCTCTACGGGTCCGGGGGCATTGGGAGGTGAGTTAGGTTGATTGTTGGGTTTGTCCGTTGGGTGTCCGGGGGGGTTTTGTGGTTGATGCCTGCCAGCATCACTGCCGACGAAGCCGGAGTTACACCGCGGTTGTGGGAGGTCGATCGGGTTTGTGGGCCACCATTTGAGGTCCAAGGGGCTGCGAAGCGTCCTCCACCAAGATTCGCTCAAGGCGAAACATCAAGCAAGGCGGCCGACGAGGGAAACTTTGCTGCCCGCCCGCCAAACCGCCATTGTCTGCCTTTTAAGGCCGCTCGGCCTCTTCCTGTTTGCGTGCTCGTCCATGCTCGCGGCGGGCCGCTTCCGTCAAGTGACAGGGAGGCCGCCCGACAAGAGGATCCTTCACAATCCCTCCTCCAGCGATCCAGCAAGTTGCCCGGACAAGAAGCCCCTACACCGTCCGCCCGTCAAGCGTCTATCGTCCCTCGTCATGGGCGAGGGCATCGGGTCGGCGGCAGCGGATCCAGGCATCGAGTTGGCGACAGCCGGCCCAGGCATCGAATTGGCGGCGGCGGCGGATCCTCCTCTGGCGGCCGCCGAAACATCCAACAGGCTGCCCGAGGAGAAGACCCTCCATCATCCGCCTGCCAAGCCAACATTCGGCCGTCGGGACCACCTACCGGCCCTCGACATGGACTGAGGCATCGGCAGCGACCGCTCCAGGCATCGAGGTGGCGGAGGCCAATCCTCCTTCGGCGGCCGCCGAGAGTTCTTCCCCTGAAGGCCGCCAAGGCTTCCACAAGGACGGCTGGAGAGCGGATCCTTCACCGTCCGCCCGCCTGGTTCCAGCCAGGACAGAGGGACATCGGCCCTGAGGGAGGAAGGCATCCGCCAGCGGCGATTTCGAAGCTGTCTCGAAGCTGGCGATGAGTGAATGGTTTCGCGGCCGGACGGGGTGGAGTCAAGGCCTCCGAGCGACCGTAGGGCCGGCAGCGTTCGCCGGGGTCATCAAGACAGAGGGAGGAGTTGGCGGAGACCGGCCGACGACGATGGCCTTCCAAGGAAGCCATCAAGCTGGGGGGTGGGCACAGACTGGGTTCGAGACTGGTGGTGTTTGTTGTTCTCTCAATTCTCAAGATTTGTGAGGGTACCTCGAGATGCTACCTACGATTCTACCCTCCTATTCCTACGACACCTCCGCCCCATTTGTACCAGGGCTACGGTGCCTACGATACCATTAGAGGTACCTGGAGTCCTACAGGGTTACCTACCATCGAGGGACTTGCTACAAGATCCTTTGATGTGTCATGGGTCACGAGTCCCCCAAGCCTCGAGTCGTTTGATGCGATCGTAACAAGATCCGCAGAGAGCTGAGCCTCGGAGTTGTTACAAGTGCCTGATGGGGGATATTTCGTATTTCCGAGTTTTTTCGGTCTATTCCGGACGAGTTTCGGTATCGGACTTCGAATACTCACCGGATCTGGGAATCTTTGGAGAAAGTGGGCACGTGGGCCATCTGCCCCCTTTTCACTATACTTGCCCACAAAAAACAGGGGGCCAAGCAAGGGGGTCTTTGGTTCCGTTCCTTGGGTGGCCACCTTCCCAACCAAGCACCACCGGGGTCAAGCATCTTCCTTCTGATGGAGAAAGGGTCGCCTCACTCTTCCGCAAGGTCGGTGGCTCCAGTTGGCGTGGGTATCTGCTGTCTTACCGTGAACCCTTCGGCATAGGGTGGTCTGGCAATGTATGGCCGGAGGCGCTCGTGAAAATTTTGGAACAGTGCCTGCTCCCAACATCAAGTCAAGTTTTGAGGGCCAGTGGCTTTGGAGGGTTTGGACGCTTGCTGTTTGACCGTGAACCCTGCGGCACAGGGTGGTCTGGTGATGCGTGGCCGGAGGCGCTCGCAAATTTCTGGATGTGGCTTGCTTACGTCGTGCCAGAAGCTCGGGGAATGTGTCCGTCTGACCGTGAACCCTGCGGGATAGGGTGGTCTGGTGATGCATGGCCGGAGGCGCTCGCAAAATTTCTGGAACAAGGCCGATGTCAGGCCCACCCTTGGAAGTCTAGTCCATGTCGCCGCCGGAGGCGCTCGTGAAATCACGGTCTGGGGAGAGCAGAAGGCGCCTGTCAACTTTGGATCTTCCCGCATAGTACGCCACACAGAGAGTACTTTGCACATTGCATTCCTAACCTTTCCTTTTGTGTGGGACTGTTCCTTGGCTGTCAGTGCCAGCGTCCAAGTTAGTGACAGCGGGGTCTGGTTGGGAGGATGTTTTGCCTTGGATCTCGCCGGAGGCGCTGGATATTTTTTTCTTGCGCTGCCCAGCGGGGACCTTTTCGTTTTCTGATGAGTTCCGATACATATGACTGCTCTGTATTTGTTTCAGGTATGATGACGGAGTTGATGGCCATGTCGGCAAGGAAGACTCCCGTTCCTCGGAACCTTCAGGAGGACTATTTCTCCAAACCAGTTGGAGATGGCTCGCCGCTAACTGAGCGGGATGTGTTTGGACCAGAGGCGATGGAGGAGGACCAGAAGCCTTCTGGGAGGGAGGCGACAGAAGCTCCAGGCGGGACTATGGTGACCGTTGTCAAGGTGGCCGGTGACCCTCCGATTTGCGGCGGGGTCGTTGGGAGGTCTGGCGCCCTCATGTGTGGGAAGGTGGGATGTTCTTTGGTGTCCCACAAGAGGCGCAAGGAGGTATATGAGCCGGGCTTCTTTATGATGAATGCAAGGGGCGATCTCTTTCTCTCTCCATATGTCCCCTTGTCGCTAGGGGAGGGGAAGGAGGTTTTGGAGACTTTAGTCGACCAGACATTGAAGAAGGACAATGTCATGGGCATTTTTGCCATGGTGAAGTCTCAGCCTGGCGTGAAGGACGAGTTTCTTGCTTATGATGACAAATCTCAGGTGGGGGTCGCCCACGAGGAGGAGCTGGCTAATGAGATTGCTGGACTGGCGGATCTATCGCCTAGGAAGCGGATGAAGACAATGAATGTTGGCTCTGTGGAGAAGATACAGGACGCAGCAGTGCGGGAATTTGTTCGTGAGATGTTGTTATGGACGGCCCATGCGGAGTCGGTTCAGTTGGAGATGAGTAGTGTCTCCCTTGGTCTCAAAGCTCAGCTGGGTGTGACCCCCTCTGAGCATACTGAGCTGTGGCCGTTGCTCTCCACCACGGTCCAGAAGGTTGCCGAGCACGACAAGACTCTTGGAGACCTTCCGTTGGAGGAGTTGAAGGGCTTCACTGCGTTGTTGGGAAGGTGCAATGATTTGGTTAGGGAGGCTGTGGCGACCGCAAACGCCAGTGCGACCGCGGCGTCAGACGCGGCTGCGTTAGCCCGCTCAACCGCAGACACTTTGGCTGCTCACGGCGACCATCTTGGTCTTTTGGCGACCACTCAGAGCTCCGTTGCCCGGGCTGTGGGCATAGCAGAGAGTGCTGAGGAGACCCTGGGTGTGCACTTCCGTTGCATCATGGCTATCAATAAATCTATTGAGGGAATGCAGCACAAGATTTCACAGGCAGGGGGGGCAGAGATTTCTGGCCAGGGACCCACTGTTCCCCATCCAGAGTTGGAGTCTCTTCGGCTGAAAATGGAGGAAATGTCTGAGAGTATTAAGGGGAATGGTTTTACCACGCAGGCGGCTGGGCATTTTGGGTCCTTGGCTGATTGTGTGCTGTTTGTTCAGACACGTTGGGCTCAGGGGGAACATTCGGCTGGGTATGAACTTCTGACTGACCTCAATTCCATCCTGTCAGGGCTGCGTCCAGCATCTGTGAGCAGGGAGGAGGTACAGCGAGCTGAGATTCATGCGTCTCGGACGGGTAGGTCGGAGGAAAAGTCCGACGTGTTGGCTTCCTTTAAAGGTCGGGATCCGGAGGTATTTGGGTCCTGGAAGAAGGATGTCTATTCAAAGATTGAGACCGCTGAGAAGTGGGATGCTGGGGACAACAGTGGAGGTGTATTCAACGAGTTGAATCAGGGCATCAAGGATTATGTCACGAAGAAGACGGCGGACATTGATTCCGGTCTCATGGGACATTACGAGGCAAGGGAATTGTGCCTTGAGATGTTGCGGGGGACTGCCAAGTTCTGGGACAGCCTCACTACCCAGGGCGTTTGGTTCCAAGCCTGACAAGAATGCGGAGGCGATGTGTTGGAAGGTCATTTGCACTCTTTTGAGGGTGCTGTTCCAGGAGTTACGTGTGGCAAGGGCCTCTGCCAACTCGGCTCATCTTCTTTCTGACCCGGTGCAGGTTATTGCGCGTTATTTGTGGGCCATGCTGCAGTCACACAGGATCATGGAGGCTTTTGTCACTGCAGACTTTCGGGGTTATCCCAAGTTCTACCCAGAGCTGATGATGTTTATGTTCGAGACAATGGCTCCCCGGAGCGAGCTCGACCGGGTGACTGCTCAGGTGGCGTCGTTGAAGAGTCTGCCACCCATCATTGAGCGTATGGAGACTCAGTTGAAGAAGTTGGACAGCCGGGTGGGCCTCTTGGAGCGTCGCAAGAAGGATTGAAGGGTAGGGGAGGTTTCCGGGTCTAAACGGGTGAAGACTTCTCATGAGTTTCCTCCTGTGGATGATCCGGTTCCTCCCCTCCCCCCTCCCCTGCCAGGGGAACCCCTTGAGGGTGCATCAGGGACAAGTGTGGGGTTGAGGGTTCCGTTGTGGTCGGGACGGGATCGGGTGGTTCCGGCAGACCATGCGTTACATGGGATTGTCACAGGACACCTGCCCCGACGGCGGTGCCGGGGGGACTGTGATATTCTCTCCCCTACACCCTCTCTTTGGTTCCACGTGGCAGAGGCACTAGGATTCCGCCTACGCGGTGGATGGGTTGAGGATAAGGTATTTGCTGGCTTTGTTAAGAGTCAGTGGCCTGGGATGTCCTTGGTCTCGTCGTACGCTGGCCTTCCGAGTAGTCCTCCTGATGTGGTGTTTGGTAGTTCTTCCATGCTGCCGCCAGGGGGGGCCTCATACTGGAGCCGCAGGCTGGTCCCCCATTTGGTGATGGTGGATTCTGGCGGGAGCCCTCCCGAAGGTTGGCATTGTGATGAAGTTCGCTTTGTTCATAGCCACATGGGGGGGAGTACTGATGGGGAACACACTCTAGCTCTGTGGGTTCCTCGTGCAGTAAGGGTTGCCCATGGGCCTTACCTGCCGTTGCCTCAACAGGCGTGGGCTCCGGTGGAGGCGTCCATTAATTCGGTGGTGTCTGCGGAAGCGGTGGGGTCTCCACCCCGGAGACCGCCTCTGGGCCGGGCTGCAGTTCACTGGTGGGGTTCGGATGTTAGCCCTTTTGGTTTGTTCCCAGTGGCGCATTTGTCGGCGTTGGTCTGCTGTCCGTGTGTTTTCAACGTTCCGGACAAATGGGGACGGCGTCGGCTGCAGGGTCCTGAGGTTGCGGCTCTTTGGGATGTACCCATCTTGCTGTCGGATTTCTACACAGCAAGAGGGCTGGGGGAGTCATTACGTG
>JALLOY010000705.1:0-10366 GCA_036939835.1 Thalassiosira delicatula
GACTGGTAATCCCACTGTTGGGACTCCGCGCTAGCAAGGCAGAAACAATATCTGCCTAGGTAGATAGAATCCGATTCACCGATGGAAAAGACGACGCAAAGTCACGCTCATCAATTCAACGATGTGTCCCGACCAATAAGAGTTGTTTTTAACTGTTCACGAGTCAACTGAGTTGAAAACCAGTTGGCAAATGGTTGAAAGATGCAACAGTTGGAATTTTTGAAATTGAGACACCATCTTATTCTGGCAGCGTCCTCTCATTGAACATCTGGGCGAGTTGAGATTTGTTGTTTTAAACCGGTCAACACAAGTGCTAGAATAGCAACTCAGTTGTCCTTGTCAACTCAAAGGACGCTGGGAGGTTGCAAAAATGGAATTTGCGTCCTCCCAGTGTCCTTCGATTTTCACGGAGGAATTAATATATAGCTCATTNCTTGAGAATTCTCGAGTTTCATCAGGACCTTGCCGTCATTTTCTGAGATCAGTCCCATGACTGGTCCCGGAACGCAACAACCGACAATCTACTCAGCACCTGCCCAAAACCGAACCAGCCACATGAACATGAATTGCAGCAATGGCAGCGGCAAGCAATGTCGATGATGTGATGCGCTGCAACACGGATGTTGGCGTAGTATTTGTCATGAGGTAACTTGTCTCTCCGGGCGACAGGGTTGGAAGCGACATTGCGCTTCAGGCCGCAACTATGGGCGCGCCCATTGTCAACAAGAATGCCATCAGCCTACAGCCAATAGGAGTGCTGCTTCACCCACACTCTCATTGGGCCGAAGGCCGAAGGCCAAGGATCGAGTGAGTCGTCTTCTGGGGGAGAATTGAAAGCGTTCGCGGTATCGTTAGAAATCCTGACACTGGATCCGCCGTCGCCGCCAACCGCCAGTCTGCCGCCACCCTACTCAGCAGGTCCAGTGGTGGAGTTGCCTTCCAACTTCTGGCACCGCTAGGACAATTGAGAGCCAGAATTGGCGACCTAAAAACAACTAAAGTACTCTAGCCAGTAACCACGCGTTGCAAGGATGTCGCCTTGTAGTTTTTGCAAAAAGTATCAATGTCAGATTATCTTTCGTAAATAGTTTGCAAGGGGAAAATAGAGTAAATGGAATATAATACAAATTGACATTTTTTTCATCCGGGATTCATGTATGATACTAGCCCCCGCGGCAACTTCCATGAAGAGAACTCTTGCCACCACGTTTTGCTCCCCGATGGGTTCCCTCCCGCTTTCTAATACTTGTATTGTTGATCCGCTGGCGCCAGCGCCACGGCCAAACATTGCTGTAGAATCCTTTGTCTCGGACGTCCCGCTCCGTCCCACCGCAATAGACAGCCTCTCCCGATTTGGCATTTCTACTATGCTCCTCTATGGCGCAACAGGTTGTCTGCCCCATCCTGCTGGAAATGTAACAAAAATGAAAACTACTATAGAAAAGCTGGCGGCTCACGCCAAGAATGGAGGTCAACTCGAACGATCTTCCTTAATTATGGACGACTCAGGGAAATGATTGTTTGCAAAGTTTAAATGTGGTCTGTGGTGAGAATTTGTAAAAGATGATGTGGCAACAGGTGTCTTGCCAACTCGTTTTCAACTCAGCTTGCCAACTCAGTTGTCAAGCAAACAGTTTAAAACAACTCTATAACAAACAGTTCAATACCATATTGAACTATCACGTGATTCTCAACTACTAAGCACCTCCAACAGAATTTTCCCAGCGATGGGTTCTTTGAGTACCAGGGTTCTGCTGCCTTTGGAGATATTCGAAACGTTCATCCGAGGTCTTGCGGCGACCGAGGACACAACCACAAAAAGAAACTGTTTATTTGACAGGAAGGTTTTCATTATTAGATCCTATGTACAGGAGGCATTTTTCCAGACGAAGAAATTTAGTCCACCTATGGAAGATGAAAAATAATCGGCTTTTTATGAACAATTGGTTGAACCAACCATGGGGTGGCCGCTCATACTACGCAAAGGGAAATGCATTGGTGGCCATTCTACCACCTGTATCACTCTTTCTCGTGTCTTGGCTGAATGTATTGCAACCCAACATTGTGATGGAAAGGGATAGGGGCATTTCTAAAGCGGTCGAAGAGGGTAGATAAAATCCAATATTTTATCTATTTTTTTGCTCATTGTACGGATAGTGAAACTTGGGGTGATTTTCACACCGACAGTTACCCCCTGTGTCATTCCCTTGCTCTAATGCAGTGATAAGGAGACGGTGGTGTCGTTTTAATTTTACCATGGTATCCAATAACATGGCGATAATGCACAAATCGTGTTAGGGTATCCCACTTGTCACAAGAAATACCTCTGTGACCTCGGTTTCGGTCCAATAAAACCCTCAGTCTCGTACTTAATTGATGTATATATTTGTTACTCAGACAACTGATGAAGCGCAGCCAAGGTCTAGGAGATTGTCCATCACTAACCCAACAGTGGAACCAATTGAACTTGCCAAGTCTTCTTGCTCTGGCAAAGGTAAATCAACAAATTTCATTACAACGTCACCATCAATGACACCCTTCTTTCGATCATTGCTGCGACATCCCGCTCTTCGGGTTGACCGTCGAAATAACCGCCATGCCCTATGACTGAGGGCGCAATTGCTCTCGAGTGCATTGCTCATAACACTTTGTAGCGCAGTCAAACGCCAATATGTGGGCTCGCTCAATGGAACAATAGATCCAAAGCTACCGTCACAAGTTCCGAAATTGACAGCGAATCGCTGATCGTCTTCAAGCCGTCCGAAGAGGGTATCCTGCTGCTTCAGCGCGGCAAGCGTGCTTGTTGTGGTACACGAGTTGAAGAGCAAAGTAGACTGTGACCAGTGGCTTCGGAGGGAAGTGGTCTGTGTCCCCATGTGAAAGTCAGCGCGACAAACAAGCTTATTGCCCCCCCTCGCAGCGACATCAGTGGGAGCATATTGCAAAAACGAAAGGTTTTGGCGATCGTCATGGCAAACAAAGGACATAGCGCCGCCCCTGCTGATCAATCCCGTTGCGAATACCTGGGTTGGTTCGTAATCTTTTGCGAGCAAGGTCAGGCTTTTATCGCTTTCTCGCCAGACAAGGAAGTGCAGTGAATCGTATCTGCAGAGATAGCGGCATGACAATTATATGAGTGAAACCCTGACGATGGAAACGAGGACAGGGTAACATGCAAGCATGAACTCACGCATCACTCAGCAAGAAAAATGTTTTGAAGAGGACTATCTCTTGAACCTGCATGTGTGCATGATAAAAACCTATGTTGGTGAATGGCAAACAGTTAGTGTGTAGTATAAGGAAAGATTGTACATTGATAGATTAAAGAAGTGTGAATAAAAGAAAGCCTGGAATACTCACCAACTTGGGTTAATTTGCCACTGCCCCATTGCTCAACAGTAACTTCTGCACCCGCTCCAACAACGATGCGATATATTTCTTCCGACTTCAGAGAGGACAAGCTCGTTACCGGACCCAGTGCCATGTCCTTCTCCGACGTGAGCATCAGCTCTAGTGGAGGATCTCCTGTGCTGGTGTTGCCTTTTCCAGACAGTGCCCGTTTCTTCGACTTCTTAACCTGAAACAACAAGATTCGTCCCTTGCATGCAAGATCTTCGCCGTCGTGGACTATCACACTCGTGCCAACTCCTATAACGAGACTTCGCTCTGGTATTTCGTCACTGTCCTCTTCAACCTTGACATTGAGGATAACCAATGTTTAATGGTCGCAAGAGAACAGAGATGAAGATAAGTACATCATCAAAATCACTTACATCAGTCAAGTACATGACCTTCAATGCAGTACCATGCTCAAACTCTCCAAGCTCATATTTATCCAGAACACTCCACCCTGATGACGCGTTGACGAGCCACACCTCAAACTTTCGGGCGGGAATATCTGGAGCCAACCCTAGCGACTTGTCTACAGCAAAGCATTCATCTCTCTCGATCTCCTCTACCCATTCCTGAATGATGAAACAAAATCTCATCATTAGGAATTCTGACGCAAAAAACGGGAAACATTCTAGATTTTATTTACCTGCTCAACATCGAATCCCCCCAGATCTGCCTCCACTTGCTTCCGTACCTGCGCCGCTTCCTTTTCATCTCGAATTCGCTGTCGTTCTTCTGGAGTGAGGCCGTCGTCGTTCAGGTGGCTCTGGTCAGCTTCGATTTCGTGCGAGACGAGCATGGCGTAGACGGGACGAGAGGTGGAAGAGATGGAGGCATCGTCGATGAACTGAAATGGCAGAGTATGTAAAGTCAAGGTGGTGAGCCACATGACTGTGAGAACTGAGAATGGATGGCCAAGTGACAAAAAAACTTGAGTTTCTCACCTCAATATGGCGGACAGTAACTCCCAAAGGCACCTTTTGTATAGAGATGCCACCTCCGGGAAGAATTCCATGGGGCGCAAACACATCCCATAATCTATCATTTGTGGGTAGTTTCGGAACAACAAGACACGTCAGATATGCATCTAAACTGCAATGTTGTAGAGGAGGATCAATGCGCTCAATGTTCTTACCCGTTATAAAGCGTGAGACGCTGAGATCCAACTCGCCCGATGCGTTCGTGTATGGTAATGAATCCATTCTTGGCATTCTGACGTTGGTTAAGTTAGAGACTGAAACATGAAAGAGAAATTGTGAATTATACAGAGCAAGCACATGGCTCACCTGGAACACATCCGGCATCGCTGTGCAGAACCCCGTTACAGGCACCGGCCGACCTCCAGCAGGACTGACGTGGCGAGATTTATGGGAAACGACTGTTGGCGCTCCCCGTTCTGACACGAACCATAGGGGCCGGGGTGTCGCCGCGAACAGACCGTCTTCCCCAGAAATGCTGCGGAAGCGATGCAACCGGTTGGGTCGAAAGCTAGACTTATGAGCTCCCGCGGAGGGGGGAACAATTCGTTTCCTTCGAAGCTTGATGAGGTGTCGTCCTGCCTCATCGCTGGGCCTGGTGACGTTCGAGAGGGGGACGCGGGAGAATTCGAGACGGTTCTCATTGGATTTACGCTTGGACCCAGAATAGAGTTGCAAATCTCCATGCGAGGTGTCGACGAGGATGTAGAGTGATCGTAGCATCCAGCTGTCCTTCTCTGCATCATTGCCAGTAACGCTCCCAGAGATGCTCTCAAGTTGAAGGGAAGGTCCGGCCACAAAGATTCGAATCTCTGCCGCCTCTACCTCATGCAGTTCTGGACGACGAATATTATTGACTCCGGATGATGACGACTGTCCAAGAATAGAGGTGCCGTGACTGCATCCGTTCGCTTGCCAAATAGGGGGCGTGCCGTTTGGTGATACGGATGGAAACTCGATTATCGGTGAGACCAAAACATCCTCATTATCGTAAATTTGAAGTAACCCTGAACGGCGACATATGGCGATCAATATCTGACTTTTCGACGAAGCAGGCGTTGAAAGTTCGTCGGACTCGTGACCGCCGGATTTGGCGCACCAAGTGCCGTGCATGGAGAGCCGATCAGGAGGGAAGGAAAGAGAGGATGAGTCTGGGATGGGATTGTCACTGGATGTTGCTGCTGGCAATTCTTCCGATTTAGTCACGGCCGCTGAGGTTGGTGAATCAAAAATGTGGTTTGGTAACGAAATAATGTCCATCCCCTGTGTGCACATGAGCATACAGACAGGAGTGTGAGAAACATCATAAAAGGTACATGTTTTACTGGCAAAGCCAAAATACTTACCACAACTTTGTTGCTATCATAAAAGCTGGATTCTTCATCATCACCATCACCCATGAATGTCGACTCGGAAACCTTGAATTCCATTGGCAACGAAGGAAACGTTGTTGCTTTCTCGTCTTCTTCCGCGGGTACACTCTTCGAGATGTTGAACAGGCTCGCATTTCCAGTGTTCCACACACATCCAAAGGTGACACCCGAAACAGATCCATCGGACTTCTTGCTCACCATGGGGGTTATTGAGGACAGCTTGCCCCGAGGTGTCGTGTTGCCACTGCCGTTGTTCTCAATACGATGAACGTGGTTCACGCATAACTCTATGCTGTTACTCTTTGTCTCCTTGTTCTCATCCTCGTTGTGATTGTCGCCGGACATGATTACTATGGCATAGGGTTCGCAGTTTTCCAAATGCGGGGCCTCGACGAAGAACACTGAAAAGCAGTGCTCAGAAGAGCCAAACTCTGAGACGGCAAGCAGTGTCGTTTTTCTTAAAACATCAGCAGCAAAATCCAAACAGAGATTTTGGTCCACATCCATACCATCATCCTTATTTGGAGAAGATTCAACAACGTCCAATTCTTCAAACCCTTCTACGTATCCAACTGCTCCCCCATCAAGACTCTCTTCCTCCGGAACCACCACACCACGCAAAACGACATTGCCGACCCCATCAGCCTTCCCCAAAAACACTAAATTCGACCTAGGCAATCCAAACACTCCCCCGCCACCCATGTTGCACAAGTCGCTTTCGCAGAGTATCGTCCCGCCCACACTGTCCCTCCCCGGAGTCGTGAGCACAGCTAATCCGCCCGACGCGCCGAATCCGCATGGCATAATGAAATGTCTAGCCGCGGAGGAGAAGGCGTTGGAAAATAAAGACACTTGCGCTTGAGAAGAGGCAAACGAGGATGGTGTAATGAGCGCTGCACCATCGAGCGAGGTGGTCAAGGAGGGACAGGTGGCAACAGGGCCGTAGATCCCCCCACCGAGGGGTCCGAGGCCAGTGAGGGAGTCGAGGGCACGGACTATTCGGAACATGGAGAGGTAGCGTACTACAGGGCGGCTGCGTGAAGGAGTATTTGACGTGTCATCATCGCCATCTTGATAACTGTCTACGTCGTTGCCGTCCTCTCCCTCGTCCAATGTCGATACGATATTTGGAGAAGCAGCACCATTGTCAAAATCGTTCTCATCCATGCGGTACAATTCTTCCTCCTCGAGACGTAATATATCTTCCTCCGTGAGCGTTGTTGATGCATCAGTGTCACCATTGATCATATTGTGGCCAGTAAAATCATTCAAAGTATCCACAACTCCATCACTCGCTTCAAGTTTGGGTTGCTTCCGTGCTGGTTCTTCAAGCGACATTGAACTGCAAGTTTCCGGCTTTGGCTGCACCTTGACACCACCTTCCGATTTGTGTTTGCCTCCTTTTACGTGCTCGCTATCATCTTCCTTATCCACATCTGTAATCACAAGACGGGTGGGCTCATTCATGGAAAACGCCAACAGAGTACAGTCCCCCATCCTTGATCCAATGAATATCAATCCCCTGGATTGGGTATTTGGGCGGGACGAAGAGGGCTTATCAGCTTTTGATATCACAGAGTGCACTTGTTCTTCTTTTTTGGTAGTTACACTCTGAATCTCATCGTTCTCATCCACTAAGTAGTGGCCGATACTCTCAAAATGACACCCCCCGCTCAAAATACTAAGACAGCTCGCAACACCCAATCCTCCGACCCTATGTCCCAACGGGAATAAGCTCATCATCATCTTTTTACTGTTTCCACCTCCGCCACCACAGCGATGATGCAGCTCCAAAGAATGCAACGATCCATTCCCAAGACACACCACTGCCACGTCAGTTGTCACGAAGGAGACGCGAGAGCCATCGAGCTGAAGTGCGAGCTTGGGGAGAGGACTGGGATTGGGTTCTAAATGCACTGAATTGCCGCATTGGGATAATGGTGGGGGGATCAGCCCCCCAGGACAACCTATCTTGGCAAAACCATTGACGGCCAGGGCACACTTCACCTTGCCCCCCATGCTCACGTACACTGCGACATTGACGCCCCACACCACCACACCGTCGGTAGGGTGGGGAACGAGATTCCAGGAGTCGGCTGGGAGAGCATCTACCAAGCTCCAGAGCACGACGGAACGGCGTTGGGAGACGGAGAGGGATACAGCAGTGAGGGTGAGACCGTACTTGGTTCCGGTGGAGGCGGTTTCGATTGGCTTTGTTTCTTCCTCAATTTCCATGTCTTCTCCGTAATCATCATTGGCAGCCTTAATCGAAGTTTTTGTTGCAGTTGACGTAGTTTTCAAGGGAACCTCAGCAGTCCTACCCAACCTGCCAGGCCATACCCTTCCCCCTCCCCTTTTTGGGTTGGAATGCAGTATCAATAACGTGGGTTCAGTATACCCCCTCAAGAAGGCGATGTCGACCACGTCTCCAAAACCATGGCTCAGGGTGGGTAGTAAGCCTCCCGCAGGTTGAGCAGCAGCTCCAGGTTGCTGGTAATTTTTGCGTCCTCCTTGGGTGGCAGGAGGGGTGAAAGTGGTCTGGGTGCCACCAAGATCGCGAATTTTGGCAGCCAAGGAGGGGAGGGGCAATATGTACGGCTCCGACGCGACCCTCCACCAGGAGGAGCTACTTTTCGTCGCAGATTTTCCATCGCCATTCTCCGCCTCGTCGGGTCGAGGACCCTTTGGTAGACAAAAGGAAGCGATGGCCACGCCTCCCCCCAATACTACCGAAACACTCGGATCTACATCGTCGTCGCAACCCCCGCCTCCGCTTCCGCCAATACTTCCTTCGCCGGTGCTCACGGCAACAATCATATCTTGCTCCAAGTAACTAGTCCCTCCCATACTCTTTTCAATGAGCGCCGGGGTCAGATCAATAATGGAGCTGGCCAACAGGACTCCTCCCTGGCCAACCCCAGAGTTGACACCTCCGCCAACCATGGGGGTGGACGGGTAGACCAAAGACAAACGNGCCAGTCATTATGATGGACTCCTCCTGGGATGCCCTGCAAATCCCAGGAGGAGTCCATCATAATGACTGGCACGGTTTTTGATGTTGTTGTGGCTGCTAGCATTGCCGTCGTCTGCAAAAATCTCGTGAAGTCCATCATCCTCGTTCTCATCTCCGGCGTCGGCTGCCAATAATTCACCGTCATTTTCGTCTCCGCTGCTCTTGCCCCGATTGCAATCATCGAGGCCATCCCCACCGTCATCATCGCCCGAGGCGGTGCCATTCGGTACAACGTCGAGACTGCATATTGTCCCTGCCAAATTGTCGTACACGGCCGTCAATGCCAACGTCCCCGCGTTGGGAAGGACAGTGTACACCCGAAGCGAGTTAGATTGTGCCGTGACCAGATTAGGCAACAGCGGCGGCGGCGATGTTTTGTTAGGTGCATCAAGGCCTCGGCCGGCATTATTGCTGTCCTTGCCATTGTTGAGAGAGGACGAAGGGGGAGGACGAGGACGGGTCAAATATGCCCAAACGCTCAATTCGGACGCTCCCGATCCTTTTCCGGGGCCAAAGTTGGTGAGCACCGCGGGATGGATGGGTCGTTGTTGGGTGTTGGCGGTGGTTTTGGCTTTTGTTTTTGTTTTTGTGATGTCCGCAGCGGTCGTGGTGGAGGAGGGGGGTGTTGTTTCCGCCATCATGACACGATATTGGCATGACGCGAATTAAGCGCTCTGCCTCTTTTTATATGTATAAAAATAGAAAGCGGCTTTTGCGCGCGGGCTCTGTCATAGATACGAGAGGCAGCGCGCTGCGCGCTTCACAGACGAGCCCTTTTCGTGTCTTAAAATTATTTTCTCGGTAGACTCGTATCAAAGTCCCATCTGGGACCCATCCCTTTTCCGTACACTCATAATCCATATCCCTCCGAAAACATACCCCTCACGTAGCGCACTACGTGGCAGTTTTCCAGCAGGACTATAACGAGACGGTTTCCACGGGTTTCCATCAAGTTTTCGTCAAGGCTATAAATATTAATATTCAACACGACGAGAATATTTCATTGTTCTTTTGATCTCTTCGGTGGAAGAGACCAACAAGTCCTTCCAGTCATATCTTCAGTCTATCGTACTTCAATAGCCTTCCATTTCTTTTAAGATGGCAAGCATCAACGGTAAGACTTCAAAGTATGATGAAGACAATCCCACATTGATATCCTCGGGGGGGGGGGGCACCTCCGGAATACACTTCAAAGGATTGTAACATCAACAGCTTCGTGATGGATGTTCCTTCCCGAGATCCATCAAAAGGGAGATCCCAACAGAGAAAGAATAGAGGAAGGGAAAAGGAAAGGGAAAGAGTCGAAAAAGGGAAACGTTCAGCATTATCAAATGCGATCGAAAGGAACAATAAAAAGGGAGAGGCAAAGTCAGGCAGGGACACCTTCAACCCTTGCCAAAATACAAAAGCTCACAAACAAATCGCTCGCCCAAAATTTTTCAACAGATCAATCCGCAGCAAGCGGGATTACAAAAGCATCAGGAACAAATGGTACGGCAGGACTTCTACATCTGAAGACCGGATAACACCACATTAGACGAGTATCCGCGTGAACGTGCCGATTATTCTTGTAATTGTTCCGTTATCCACCAGTATAGAACCAACTAGTC
>JALLOY010000706.1:0-10322 GCA_036939835.1 Thalassiosira delicatula
GATCATCGATCTAGATACATCGAGAGTAATTTGTATTAATTCCTCTGTACAGAGTTTTAGACCAAAGTACATACGTAAAAATGCCGGCAGAGAGCTAATAGACCAGAAACCATTTAGCAGGAAAGCTGTTAAGGTATGAATATGAACCCAAACCCCATGCCATCACAACCACACAAACCATCCCCACCAGTGGGCATAGGGGCAGGGATGCTATTCTTTGGTCACTAGGAGGAGGGGGGTGAGCTTTGACGGCAATAGCTCAAATTTTGCTGGCGCAACTTTTTTAGGTAAGTGCCGCCATACTCTCATTCATTACCTTTTTGGCCCCCCTAGACCTAACACAATAACCTCTTGTCCACACCATTTTATCTAATCCCAAGTCCCTACAGCCACACTACCCTCTCCCTCTCCATTGGCAAATTTAGGGGTGCTGAGGATGTTTGTGAGGGATCTAATGCTTGAATAGGGGCAGCATTCTTGCATTTTCCAATCTATCACCACCTTTACCTTCGGAAGAGGCAAAATGACTAAAACAACAATCAACCCACTCGACTGCATGGTTACATTGTAATCTATGTCCTTCAGAACCATAGAATTGCGTCAAATCATGCACAAGATAATGATTTGGTCGCTGGAAATAGCCAGCATCTTGCTTATAATTGTGTTGTGCCATGTATTCCTCTAAAAAAGTAGAAAATAAAGTAAAAATGCATTAATATGCGAATCAATAATGCATAGTGTAGTATTTTAATGTTTGGTTTAATTATCTCGCTCATACTCTACCGCTATTAAGTACTGCTCAATTTACAAAGCAGAAATATTGAGCCAGGGTGGTGCAAAATAAATATCCTATCCTGTGTATTGCACCCTACTTTTGGTACGGTACGGCAAAAATGATACCCAATCGGATGTATACGGAAACTATTTGGACATACAAATGATACCCAAAACAACAAAAGCAGCTCGGCAATACACACAGGAACGCGTATATTTTTCAAACCACCTTTCCTAGTATCACCCTGAGGCCTAATTGAGTGCACCAAATTCCAAATTACTCAGATGGTATCACATGTGGTCCTAAAGAGCCGGGGATGGGGTTCATATCAGAGGAGGATAAAGGGCGTTACTACTAGCTTTGACTAGATACAACATAAAATAACATCCACGTAAACTACCGACAATATTTTTTTCCAAAAAATATTTTATCGTCACTTTATGGCCAAGACAGGTAGATATGCTCATTGGATTCCAGAATCAACTTCACAATTAACAATGCCGATGGATCAAAGGAATGCTAGTAATCAGCTAGTAGTTAGCTAGCCTAACGTACTCCTCGGCTCCGTACAAAAAACGCTGTCCCACACATAGGTAGGGGTCATTTTTTGGATTCCAAACTTTCAGGGATTCATCATGTTGCTCATGAGAATGCGTACCATTGCCCTGAGGAAGCCATTGACCCATCTGCTGGGTGTGTGGGTGGTTCATTGAATTCATGTGCAAAAACGCTAGCTTTGGCACTTGGCACCATGCTTGACGTAAATTGCAACTTTGAGTGTCCCAAAACACAACTCCTGCTCAATTTTTTGCCGAGTTTTTTGTCAGTACATTTCTAATAGCTAGGCCAATATAATGCAGCTGTAAAAAATTTAATATCCCATTTTATTTTTGGGCCGATTTTATGAGTTCCGCCTCTAATTTAGATTCCTGTTTCCAGAAACCATGAACAAGTTGCTCACGTTCAGCCATGCAGAGAGGGCTATCTTGGAACCTGCTGTACGCATGGCAAATAAGGTGGGAATCTCATGTAGGACTTCAACTTTCATGTTCTCACGAGACCATTTGTAGAGTTCTGCCCTACTACTTTGGAAGTTGTGGTTTTTCGCGTGTGCCCACATGTGTCTGGTGAACTGGGAGCAGTCGTGCAAAATATTTCTTCAAGCAACATATTTCGCGACAGTACGCGTTGTCACTACATGAGCAGGTAACATAGAATGAATAATCGCACCGAGAGAGTATTATCGTAGAAAAGGAAGCTGTGTCTGTGTACAGCGCAACTGCCTTTTGTGATGGTACTATGCTGTACCCTGTCACACAAAAAGTTGCCTTTGCCTTGGTACAGCAGCTGCCCCTCAACTTTCTGTGTATGCAACTTGACACAAAAAGTTCAGTCAATAAATAAACAACCCAAAAATCTACTTAAGTAAAAATTTAATTTGTGGGTCCAGCACTCCTTTGAGTTGCCCCGCCAGCCCAGGGAACAGTTGCCTTGTCACGCTCTGTGTTTACAGGCTCAGCGTCATCCTCGTCTCTTTGGGAGCGTGTACCTATCTGGAATGTGCCCTCGTCCATCACCAACTTATTTTCGGATAGCTGAAGCAATCCTTGGGAAATGTAGAGCCCCAAGTTTTTCTTTATAAGACTCAAGAAATCTTGCAACTTGGTTGGTTTTGGCAACATTCCTGAGCTTCCAACCTCCAAGAACATCAATCTATCAGCTTCAAGCAAGTTACCAGTTAAGTTGAAGATGAGAATTTGAGGACGGTTCTCCTTCTGGACTTCCGCTCTAATTTGGCGAATTGCCTCATGACCAAGTAAGGTACCATCACCTTCCTCAATGTCTTGAATCCATTTATCATTCTTGAAGTAGGCCTGCCGCATCTTAGCATTGATAATCTTGTCCGAACCTAAATAGAGGGGCAAAAAGAAAGATGATCAGGCATCGCATGGTAAAGGGGACATTTGAAGAGTGTTGTAAACCTTACCAAATCGAACAAATTCAGGGATATCTCCTTTCGGCCGTTCCGAAGTTGACACTTCATCCATCAAGCTTCGACAGTAGTCAATAGACATCTGTTGATCCATTGTAATAAAGTGGAAGCGATGTTTTCTACACATTCGCAGCGCCTGCTCGCCACTAAGGGCAGTATAACAATCAATTACCACGCCCGGATATTCAAATGCAATTTTTTGGTAGATCATTGCCACCATTTGCCTCATGGTTCTCTGGTCATCAACTACCAGAACCTTCATTTTGCCAGAAAATTTGACATCATAAACATAGGCTCCGAAGTCAATCTCTTGGAATGCTTCGCCAGTAGGATTGTCACGATGACGGGCAATTGCATCTTGTGAAGCTCTTTGGATAGCGCTCTGGAAATATATGAAGGTTCCTGGTCCGCCATGAGGCACGTATTGATCATGCTTCTTGTCAAGAGGACTTTCGATTTTTAGGCCTGCATCGCCGTTTGTTCCGAGTAGTCCCATGGAACTTTCAGAAAGAGTCCCTCCTTCCATCTTCACAATGTTGCCATCTTGGCGAGGTTTCAAGCTTGGCTCGGTTATTGTGTGTGCAATTAGATCAGCCAAACGTAGTCCGATTCCAGTACTTTTCGTTCCTCCGATCATGTCTTCTTGGGGGAGAGCATCTCCAGTGGTGAATGCGCGGAGAACATGGCGCTGCGCCGATGAAGCAATACCAGGGCCACTATCAGCCACACCTAAGGTAACTTCAATCCAATTTGGTCCTGCCTCACGAACCATGCACACCAAAACTACACCTCCTGAGGAGGTGAACTTGGCTGCATTACTCAGCAAGTTCGAGAGATACTGCAACAAAAGGACAGAGTCGCTGATGACAAATGAAGAATTTGGAGCCGGCACATTGAGTTCAAGGTTGACGTGCGACCTCATTCTTGGGGATTGGAGAGCTGCAGCCTTGCGGCAAATTTCTCCAAGATCGATTACTTCATGCTTAGGTGTGTAAGTCCCGTTTTCCATTTTTGCAACCTTCCGATGACATGATTATGGTGAGTTGAAAAGGTGGAAGTTGCTAAATAATAGGCATGAGCATTTGACAGAAGGACTCACATCAAGCATATCATTAAGTGTGTCAACAGCATGCTGGCAAACAAGGCGTTGGTGGTCAGTCAATTCTCGAACTCTAGTGGGCAGGTCACGAAGGCCAAATTCATCATCTTCTTCGATAAGAGCTAAATCAACTGCCTCTGTTGCCCTGTCGGCAAGTGCAAGAACTGACCCCACAACATTACGGATTTCGTGGTACACATGAGCAGATATTGTGGCCTGGGCTGCCGTAGCTGCTTCAGCGGCTCTTTGCTTCATTTCAGCGTCACGCTTCGCCCTAGCATCTGTAATATCTTGGCCAATTCCTACGACACCGATGATCTTATCTTGAGCGTCACGGCGAGTGGTAGCATTCAGTAGTACTTCAACAACGTGATCTCCGGAGGTAAGAAGGGGGAATTCGAAATTGGCTGTTTCGATTCCCATGAGGGCATTCTTGAGGATATCTGAGACAGAGTCTTTGAAGTCTATACTTACAAACTCGTCAACCAGTTTTCGTCCATAGACATCCAATGTTGAGAATCCCGTAAGCGAGGATACACATTGATTCCAACTTTGACCATGTTAATAGAGAGGTGAGTTGGACATCTATTGAAATGAGTGAACCAGCAGAAAATGAGCACACTCACACATTGACCCTTCCATCAGAATCCACACCAAATATCGGTGCATTCGCAGAGTCAATCAACTTCTGAAATTCTCGTTCTTGTGCAATGCGCTCTTGAGTCAAAGATTATTACAGGGATGCACATGTCAGTTAGGAGAGGCAAGTACCACAAGACAGGCATGTGGGTAAGAATAAATACATCTTGTAAGACTCACCGGTGATCTAGATAGATAAGGCAATGTTTATCATAAGTCCAGAAGTTCAGGATGAGAAATATAAAGAACACAAAGAAAAAATATCACCGAGAAAAAAGGAAAAAAGGACTTACATCTTGACCAATTCCTACCATTCCAATTATATGACCATGCTCGTTACGCCGTGTGGTCGCGTTGAGCAAGATTTCGAGGCGGACACCTCCCTTAGTCATGAGTGGGAAATCAAAGTTGGCTGTCTCTTCCCCATGCAGTGTTTGGTCTATGACATCTTGAACTTTTTCTTGGTGCTCCTTCCTAATGAATTCTTTTACGAGAGAATGACCCATCACTTCTTCTGATGGGTAGCCCGTCAGTCTCATTGCGCACTTGTTCCATACATTCACTCGCTGCAGAAAGTAAAAGGCAATTTGAGTGCTTCAGCAGGCAGTATTAAAGATGATAAACCAATGAATAGGCTGCCACTCACTCCTTGAGTGTCAACGCCAAAAATTGGAGCATTCGCTGTATCGATAAGACGTGTGTATTCACGTTCCTGTGCCAAACGACCGGTAATATCCTGCCCAATACCCACAACACCAATAATATTCCCCTGCTCGTCTCTCCTTGTAGTTGCATTTAATAACACTTCTAGCCGTATGCTTGCCTTAGTCATTAGCGGGAACTCAAAGTTGGCCGTCTCTTCCCCAGCAAGAGCTTGATCAATCACACTCTGAACCCTTGCTCTGTGTTCTGGAGTAATAAATTGCTCAACTAAGTTTTGCCCCATAACCTCCTCAGATGAGTAACCCACCAGTTTGTGTGCATTCTTGTTCCAAATTGTGACTTTTCCCAATGTGTCGACCCCAAAGATGGGGGCGTTCGCAGAGTCGATCAATTTGGAATACTCCCTTTCTTGGGCAATTCTACCAGTAATATCCTGTCCAATACCTACAACACCTATGACGTTGCCTTGCTCGTCTCTTCGCGTCGTTGCGTTTAATAATACCTCCAATCGAACCCCAGCCTTGGTGATTAACGGAAACTCGAAGTTGGCTGTCTCTGCTCCGTGCAAAGCCTGATCCAGCACAGCCTGAACAATTGTCTTGAATTCATCAGTAATGAATTGCTTTACAAGATTCTTTCCCATACTGCAAGTTTGACCGGGTGGGAAAAGGGGAGGTGAGATTTTTCGTGCTGGATGAAATTGTACTGATTCGTGCCATGATAGATGTATATTCTGACAACAAGTATACACAACATCGAATGTTGGCCAATCTGAGAGACAGTTCAATTATATTCTTTGATTCGAGCTCAGTTTATCTTCAGCAACATCCCCTAGACCAGAAAGTTGACTTACACTTCGTCTGGGGTATAACCTACAAGTTTGCGAGCACATTTGTTCCATACATTAACTTTCCCTTCTGTATCTACTCCAAAGATAGGAGCGTTGGCTGTGTCAATCAATTTTGCATACTCCCTCTCTATGTTTATTAACGACGAAAGGGTGTCAGGTCAGGTGCAATGAAAACAAAAATGAGTGCAAACATGCTTACCCTGAGCAATTCGACCTGAATGAATGAATTTGACAAATGAATAAATGAGCATGAGGAGATGAGGAATTCACAGAGTTGCTTATTTGTTTCCATACCTGTAATATCCTGACCAATACCCACAACTCCAATAACCTTGCCATGCTCGTTACGTCTTGTAGTCGCATTGAGGAGGACCTCTATGCGTGCTCCAGCCTTGGTAATCAAGGGGAACTCAAAATTTGCTGTTTCAACTCCGTCCAATGCCCTGTCCAAAACAGCTTGCACAGATGCTTGGTAATCTTTTGTGATGAACTCCTGGACAAGTGAATGGCCTGACAAAAATGGTGTGGACAGATTTTAGGTCAATACAGTCGGAGAAGTGTGAACGCTTGAGCACTGTCACTTACCCATCACTTCCTCTGTTGAGTAACCCACAAGCTTGCGGGCACATATATTCCAAACATTGACACACTGTCCAAGAATAAACGATAGATGGTGTTGAGTATAAGCTTGAGCCAACACAATAAGAGCAATAGAAATTGTGAATCAATGAACAGTTGAAACATACTCCATTCGTGTCCACGCCAAAGATGGGTGCATTTGCTGAATCGATGAGCTTCGAGTACTCTCTCTCTTGCGCTATACGACCAGTAATCTACAGGATGTTTGGCAATTGGAAAACTTTAGCAAAGCGAACAAACGCTTGATGTGATCATGTGATATCAGATGACTTACATCTTGACCAATACCTACAACACCAATTACGCTGCCTTGTTCATCTCTTCTCGTCGTGGCGTTCAACAAGATTTCAATTCGGACACCGCTTTTTGTTATGAGGGGGAACTCAAAGCTGGAAATGCAATTCACGTTGATCAGTAAAATGAATTGTATTCTAGGGAACATGGGACAATGAAAGTGCACTCACTTTGCGGTTTCTTCTCCCTTCAGTGCTTTGTCCAAAACAGTGCTCACAGCTTGTTTATACTCAGTTGTAATGAATTCGCCCACTAAATTTTGACCCATGACCTCGTCAAGGGGGTATCCAACAATTTTACGAGCACATTTGTTCCAAACGTTAACGCGCCCTTGTGTATCAACACCAAATATGGGGGCATTGGCATTGTCAATTAGTTTGGAATATTCTCTCTCCTGTGCCAGGCGAGCAGTAATATCTTGACCAATGCCAACTACACCTATAACCTTGCCATGTTCATTGCGCCTTGTAGTTGCATTTAATAATACCTCAATCCGAGCCCCAGCTTTCGTTATTAGTGGAAACTCGAAGCTGAAAATGAAATTTATAGTGATTAGTTCAGCAAACATTGATATCATGTTGTGCACGCTGTGTAAAAGATGGGTTATTGGAAGGTTGCTACTCACTTAGCAGTTTCAACGCCAGCTAGAGCCTGGTCAAGAACAGCTTGCACTGAAGCTTGGTAGTCTTGAGTAATGAATTCTTGCACAAGCGAATGCCCCATAACTTCGGCTGTGCTGTAACCCACAAGCTTCCTTGCACATATATTCCAGACATTGACACTCTGTCGTGGGGAAAAAATGCAGATGGAGTCCCGAACATAAAAAAGTAAGACAGTGAATGTTGCTGTTGTAAACCAACGGACAAATATCATCAAAGGATTAATATCGCGGGTAGACGTACCCCTTTGGTGTCAACGCCAAAGATGGGAGCATTTGCTGTGTCAATCAGCTTCGAATATTCTCTCTCTTGGGCAAGACGAGCTGTGATGTCCTGCCCAATGCCGACAACACCAATTACATTCCCTTGCTCGTCTCTCCTCGTGGTTGCATTGAGTAGGACTTCAATGCGGACCCCATTCTTCGTAATAAGTGGAAATTCGAAGTTGGCTGTTTCCTTCCCCCGAAGAGCTTTGTCCAATACTGCAGATACAGCAGCACGGTATTCTTTCGTAATAAACTCCTGAACCAAATTCTTTCCCATGACTTCATTGATTGTGTACCCTACCAAGCGCATCGCGCATTGATTCCACACATTCACAGCTTTTGGAAGAGAGGGAAAATGAATGTTGAATTGTGCAAAGTAGGAGCAAGAGAATCAATCAGACATATTCCACCTTACCACCATCAGTGCCAACTCCGAATATTGGAGCATTCGCTGTGTCAATCAGCTTGGAATACTCTCTCTCCTGCGCCAACCGAGCTGTAATATCCTGCCCAATACCAACAACACCGATTACAGTGCCCTGCTCGTCTCTTCTTGTGGTTGCATTGAGTAGGACCTCGATGCGGGCCCCACCTTTAGTGATTAAGGGAAATTCAAAATTGTCCGTTTCATCTCCCGCAAGGGCCTGGTCGAGGACTGCTTGGACAGCTGTCTTGAAGTCATCAGTGATGAATTCCTGCACCAACGAACGTCCCATTACCTCATCCGTGCTGTATCCGATCAGACGCATGGCGCACTTGTTCCACACATTCACACACCCAAGAGTGTCGACACCAAATATGGGGGCGTTGGCCGTGTCAATGAGACGGGAGTATTCACGTTCTTGTGCCAGACGACCCGTGATATCTTGCCCAATGCCTACCACGCCGATAACATTGCCCTGCTCGTCTCTTCTTGTCGTTGCATTGAGGAGAACATCAAGACGGACGCCTCCTTTGGTCATGAGTGGAAATTCAAAGTTCGCAGTCTCTTCGCCATGCAGCGCTTCATCTAGCACAGCTTGCACTGCCGTTTTGAAATCATCGGTGATGAACTCTTGCACCAAATTCTTTCCCATCACTTCTTCGGGAGTGTACCCCACAAGCTTTTGTGCATTCTTGTTCCAAACATTTACAGCTCCAAGGGTATCAACACCAAAGATTGGTGCATTTGCAGTGTCAATCAACTTCGAATATTCTTTTTCCTGCGCCAATCGAGCTGTGATGTCCTGTCCAATGCCAACAACACCAATCACTTTGCCCTGTTCATCGCGCCTTGTTGTCGCATTCAGCAATACTTCTATGTGCGCCCCTGCTTTAGTGATCAAGGGAAATTCGAAGTTCTCTGTCTCAGATCCCTGAAGAGCTTGATCTAGCACAGCCTGCACCGAAGCTTGGTAATCATTGGTAATGAACTCTTGTACCAGGGAGTGGCCCATAACTTCTTCCGTGCTGTACCCGATCAGGCGCATGGCGCACTTGTTCCACACGTTCACGCAACCGAGCGTATCCACACCAAAGATGGGTGCGTTCGCCGTGTCAATGAGACGTGTATATTCACGTTCTTGTGCCAAACGTCCAGTGATATCTTGTCCGATACCCACCACGCCAATAACGTTGCCCTGCTCATCACGGCGTGTAGTCGCGTTGAGAAGAACATCAAGACGGACACCTGCCTTGGTGACAAGCGGAAACTCGAAGTTGGCAGTCTCTTCCCCATGCAATGCCTGATCCAACACAGCTTGCACGGGTTTCTTAAACTCATCAGTAATAAACTCCTTGACAAGAATTTTACCCATAACTTCTTCAGGAGTGTACCCAACCAGTTTGTGTGCATTCTTATTCCATACGTTTACAGCTATTTCGAAGAACGATAGGTATTGATGAGGAATTTGACATAAGAAAAATTGTAAACGGCAGTGCCAAGAGGATAGTATGAAATCAAGCTACAAGAATCATTCAGTGTTCCTGGTGGTGCTGGCAGCGCCAATTGTTGGAATGAGTTAGTTTCCATACTAATCCATTCATATACTTGGCCATGAATGTCTTTCGCAGAAAAGGAAACGCTCGGCACGCAGATGGGTGCCACAAACATGACATATTAACTCTCAGGCCAGATTCATAGAACTAGAGAGAGTAGTTGATCCCAGGATACCCAGGCCTTAGGCCCCTGCCGATTCCTCTAAACGAGAACTGATCGATAGAGGCCTAAAAGTTTGCGCAAGTCAAAAGTATGTGTTCCGCGTGGGTGGTCTCGGCGACAACAACAACATCTAGTCTGCTCCCAACACGTTCAGTTTTGGCACCTTGTCCAGTCATCTTGTTGAATTATACTAGTCTGCTCCCAACACGTTCAGTTTTGGCACCTTGTCCAGTCATCTTGTTGAATTATACTAGTCTGCTCCCAACACGTTCAGTTTTGGCACCTTGTCCAGTCATCTTGTTGAA
>JALLOY010000707.1:0-10315 GCA_036939835.1 Thalassiosira delicatula
TCTAGATGACCACTCCAAGCCTCGGCAATGCGATTTTTAAAATAGGTAATAGATAATAAATAGCTTTATACGAGTGCTATAGATTAAATTAACGCGATAAGCAGCGATAAATTCAGGAACATTTGATCCAGATGAACTTTTGTTCCAACGCTTTTAGGTTTTGCACGCCAAGCCAAAAACCCATTGATGCGTGACGGAGTATGGTAGGAGTAGGTAGGTATCTATGGTAGGTACAATATCTACAACATAGGTAGGTACACTCCTCAGCACTCCGACCATATGGTACCTACCTATCTACCATATGGTACTTACCCCGGTTTTCTTTCTGACGTGGCCGGGCCAGGTCAGAATTTCAGTCGGTTCTACGACACGGTCTCCGATAATACAAGAGCTAAGCAAAGATATGGTTAATGCAATTCAAATCATATTTAGAAAACTCGATTGGGATAATCATTGTTCAGTCTAGCTATGTGTTCATCATTCTAAGAAATACATTTTGAATTTCCTTCATAAAAACGTTTATTTTTTACTACGATACCTACAATAGCCCTGGTAAACTTGATGTATACAAGGAAACACGCTGTGACCTGTTACAGCGAAGCCACAAAGGATTACGATACTCCATCCTACATACTTACATGGGTATAAACATAAACACGTAAGTAAGTACATACTCAGAACCTAGAGGAGTACCAAATTTCATCACTTTTGCGACACCCTGGTAGCATAGCTTCGTAGGAATACATACTGCTACTAAATACATATTATTCCTACTCCTACTTATCAACTTTGGTGGATACCGTAATACCAGCTGGGAGCTGGATACATGGGAGCACTACAGTACATACGTGGATGTAAGTAGGTACCTAAGTACAAACAGTCAGCAACAACGCAACGCAACGCAGAATCGGATGGTAGATACGCCGTACCGTATCTACCTTAGCTAGTTCCGTCCATATGGTGCTTTCGAATATTCGAAGTCAGTGCAATTAAGTGGCGGAGCGAGAAGAATGAACCATGAACGCGATGTGCCAACGCAGAGCATGCAATACGATACACGCAGCGCGACGACCTTCATCCCCCGACAGATCCTAGACACTAGAAGTACATCACAAAATCCAAAGTATTCATTCTGAGGAACCAAAACCGAACTATCATGATGGCATCGATTAAGCACGACGCTTCTGACGATAACTCGTTTTACATCGGTGACAAGGAGGAGGGATTTCGAGCATCCGGCAGCGTCTGTGATAGTGACATCAGCCTAACAGACGACGAGTCCGAGTGTGAAAGTGACAGCAGCAGTCTGTGGACTAGTGACGAGTCTGAAATAAGCCAGGACCAAAGCACGAAAGATGCATTGCAATTGCACGAACCATGCGCTAAGCACGTTCTGCCTGATGAAATATCGTTCCATCTAGATAACGAGCATGAACTTGATGTACGCAGGTGCGCTGTGGGGAGCTACATGAACGAAAGATATGCTGCAGGGATTAACAACGGCCACAAGTGTGCGAAGCCATGTTCTGACGAGAGTACAGACACAGCGTTGACCATGGCTTGCTCAGCACAGGACACTCTCGACGACACACTTTCACACAACTGCGCTCAAGAATACGCTCGAAGCAGTTTCTGTATCCAGACGCTTGATGATGATGTGTTTGACATCCCCGTACTAACTGATGCATGCGATAGGTTATGTGTCGACGAGATCATGGCGAAAGCGTCGTCCATGATGGTAGAAGATGATGGTTTCCGGGACTGTTCTCATGAGTCAGAATCACACAATCAGCGTGTAAACACGAGTGCGCACGAGATGCTGTCGAAAGCGAAGAAGTTAATGGAAAGTTCCGAATCATATCCCGAAGAAAATTATGGATTCATATCAAAGGAAACACTGGACAAGGTTCTTCGTAACCCAGTTCAACTCTCTGCATCGCTCACAGTGATGGCACATCTCTCGCGAAGACAGAAAATTGTGTCGCGGTCACACCCAAGCAGTCTCTCTGATGATGCAATGCCAATAATAGATTTGTAAACATAACTTGTAAATCAAGACTAACGTTTACATATTCACATGAAATAGTAAGACCTGAACAGGTGTTTTACTTGTTCAGTACCAAGACACTTGTTTTTCTAGACACTCATCATCTTGTGCACTTTGGCTATTGGCGAACGGATGACGCATGAGTTACTTAACAATCAGCTGTGGGTATGGAATGTTGCTGTATACATCAATTACCTGATTGAATGATTGCTCAGATAAGACTTGACTGTTGAGAATAATCCATCTTGTGGCCAATCCTGGCATGTTGATATCAAGGCGCTTTGCTCTTGCATGACCAATCAAGGTAGAATTAGAACTGAGATTTTATTGCCTGGTTTTGGTCCTCGACCAAAAACTTCGAAATCACTCAACCCCCAACCCTGCACATATCTTAAATCAAAATCAATGTGATGCCCTTTTTGGCAGCTACCATATCCAATCCTGTCACTGCTCATGAGAGCATTTCATTTGATTAAGTCTGCCCCCACACAAAGTCTCTCTCGCCGATGACCTATTGCATGTGTCAAACCCTTGTACTTACAATGATCATGTTGCGCAACCTGTCTGAAGCAAAAGAGAAATCAGTAGGAGTACTACTTGCCACTGACATCTGCATTCTGCATGCCAAGATCTAACTGTGTTGGTTCACCAAAATTCTGCCTCTTTTGCACTATGAAGTCGGCTTTTTTGTGCATACTCTAGCAAAAAGGTTGCATAGATATTGCTGGTAGTACGCCAATCCACAGGAGCTTACTTTTTCTACTGTAAACATGGCAAAAAATTATGTAAGTTTACGCAATTCATACAAGGGAATTTATACAGTTCTGTTGCAAAGCTCCCACCAAATCTTGTATGAATTCTATGTAAAACGAGTGTGATTAGAACAAACAACAAACCCACCCACATCATATTGGCCAACACCAAACACAACACTGGGTCAAACTTTAGGTCAAACCCAACCAATTAACTTCCCTTCCTTTGATGTACACATGCGATGCACGAAATCCTTAGGTAGGAAGCAGGCAACCTAGACTAATTATGGTTTGAAATATGCAAAACGAGTAAATAGACTGTTTCGTTACATTATTTCTTCCCATGATCACTCATCACATGCTGGCAATAAACGGCCGTTCACCAGTCAGAACCTAACATGACCAATCATAGCAGAATTGCAATCTTCCATGACCACAGTATTCACTGAGGTGAGGAGAGAAAATGGTGTTTTGTTTCCCCTCTCCCCCCTGAGAACAGGATGCGCTTACAAACAATGCTCCTGGCACCACCCTGACACTGACAATCATTCTGACGCGTTTTCAGAAGGTCACTGTGATGGCCTCAGAGGGTCATGACAACAGTGGGAGGTTATTGGGAGGGCAACAACAATGTTCCAATATGTACCACAGACACAAACACATGACTGCAAAGACCAGATGTTCAAAAGCAATATTCAGAAACCGCATGCGATCACCAAGGAACAACACAATGCCCGAATTGTTGAAAACCTACATTCGCATTCTTGGAGGATTTGTCATGATGTGTGGTGCAGACCGCTAAGCAGCTTGCTTTCTAGAGTGATAAAAAAATTCATGTATTAAAAACACACAGTAGTGCGTGAACTGCTGAATTTCAATTTTTTTGAAGGATTTTCCCGGCACAAACAGAGAAAGGACCGCTGGAACAGTCCACCTTTTTTTTGCAACCGACAACTTTGTCCTTCTTGTTTTTCGAGCTTTAAGTTCTTTAAAGCCATATGTGCTTTCTGCAAATGTTGGATAAAACTTGATACCGGCGCCAACTTTTAGCTTGTCATTGAAAAAATCGCAATCTAAGTCCCACATCAGCAGGCATCAACTTTTTGAACTTTTGAGAGCGAGAATACAGATAGCATCAAGCTCTCAATTGAACAGATGAAGAAATACAAAACCGGCCTTGCCAGTCTATTGTGATTTTGTCAGCATCAAAATAAACTCTAAGTGCTTTTATCCTTCAAATTACTTTATCAACTATCTACATAGCGACCATACCACATCAAGAAGGAAGCACAACTGGGAGCAACAGTCAGAACAGGAGGAGGACGGAACAAGGAGTTCAATGGAGCAATCCAGTCGCCGCTGCCGCCACCACCGCCGCCCCGGCGGCTGACGTCTTCACTGCCGGAGACTTAAACAACAGTGCGGCTGCGGCGGCGCGTACCAAGCTAAATCATATCTCCGTCAAGACAGCTCTAAGCCCACGGTTGGAGCCCATCATGAGCCTCCTTGAGTCAAGTGACAACACACCAAGTTTGACGACACCATCATCCCTATCATCGAAGGGATGCTTGCTCTTCTTACCACAATCAGACAAAGAGAAGAAACAGTCGTCCGCTTTGAGACCAAAGCTGCTCCAGCAGTTGACCAACCTTCCCTCAACGGTGAGCTAGCCCAACCACAGTTGTTCATCTCCCGTTCCCTGAGGGCCAAGTGCATCATGCAGGTCTCCACAGCTTATAACGACAACAAGGAACTAAAAGAGCTGGAGGAGTGAGTACAGCATACATGGAAAGCAAACCAGCTTGCCATGACACAACACACAAAATCTACAGCGCAATTGGAGATCAAAGTCTGCTTCCCTCACCTCCGCACTGAGATCTACTGACATGGCACCACGTACACACAAATGCTTTGTGATCAAGCAAGACATCATGGACAGCTGACTTTGTGGAAACTACTCAGACCAACGGAGATACAAATTGGCAACAAAGATTGCCTACGACGCCGTCCAAGACAGCCCACTTCCATTTCATCAACGGGCTCAAAGCGTCAAGCGAGAACCAAATGTGAGAAGAGTTCAAGACTACCCAAAAATCGACAACACCAAGTCCCAAGAAGGCATGACTCAGACTGAGAACAAGTTCATTGAGAAGATCATCAACAAACTTGACGGCCCCCTTACCAAGGTCTCTGTTGACATTTGGAAATTGATCATTGTTAACAGCTTTTCTGCTATGGCCGCACATATGCAACCATTTCGACCTGCCTACTTTATAGGTAGGTAATGCTAGTGCTAACATATTCAAAACATAGCACTATCATACATCAAACAAAAGTTCTGTTCTTCATGAATCAGATTAGTGCAGTGGTATAACACTGTATAGATACTGCTGGTAATATGGGTTCACCTCCCATCCAATACCATCAATTTCACAGGTCAACGCCATCTGTTTTGACTAGCTTCAGCTAGTTAAATCGCTACCGTACCTATTTTTTGAAAAATCTCAACTAAATTCTCCATGATAATGGCAAAAAACAGCTCACTATAGGTACCTAACCAGTCGTCAACAGCCAATTTTGTGAAGAATAGTTAATTTTATACTCACTTTATCTATTCACTGTTTTTTAGTCTTGGCGAACTTCTCAGTCACGGTAGACAAGTTCAAGGACAACAAGAAGCAACGGGACAACGACGATGATGCAACAATGATGCACGGCAGCAAAGCCATTACTGCCTTTGCCTTTTTTATTTTTCTTCTTATCCCACCGGCCCAATACTCCACCAACATGGCAATCTGCCGGACTTGTGGCTTTTGGTGCCAGGAACCCGTCCGATGGGGCGGGTCTTGACAGCACCATTGTCAGTTGGCAGGTTGCCATAATGTTGGGTGGCTAGGAGTTGCCGTCTTGCGCTCTATCCATCAGATAAAAGTCAAAACGTACTCTATTTTAATTTCTACAATTTTATTACTGCAAAATTCACATGACGAAACACTCAAAAACTGCAAACAAAATGATTTTACGCTTGAAACTGCTAAAATAACCCTTCTGACAGAACGGTAAAATATAGGTTTTGCGCTTGACGTGTACTAGCTACAAACAGAAGTTACGAGTTCACGACCAAGCCCCAGACGGTCGTCCGAGGTGGTGGACGGAATTGGGCCTTGTAGAGGAGACGGTTATTTGGGACCCTGCGCCCCCAAAAGGGGGGCACAGTGTGGACCCAGTCAGCCTATAGAGCTCTTGGTGGTCGATGCATGGAACACTGGCTTAGGTCTCGATAGACCAGCTGTGGCAAAGACCACTCTCTCCGGAAGGCAAAACATACATACATGAGGGTATAACAACAACATAACCATTTGACTTTTGTTATACTTACTCCATATAAGGGCATCATATATATATGGCAACTTTATATGACAAAACCTTTGGCAAATCATGCCCATATGACCAACTTTATAACAACAATTATTTCTGCAGTCGATACAGTGCCATAATCAACCAATCATATAACAACATATTCATCTAAATATCCGATCAACCCTCCAAACCATATTCCTCAATTAACCTATTTAACTGTGTTCTTTCTATTCACATTATAATCATACAAATGACACACTTCTCTGGTCCTGGTCCTTTCCAATTCTTGCGCTCCCGTATCATCATAGTCGGATTGTCTTCATACTTGTAATCACACAGCTGCTGGTTACAATTCTTACAGCTGTGTTCCTTATTCTCATCATTAACTTTACAGCCTTCACAAACACCGTCTACACAAGCATTACCCTCTGTAAAGGCATCCTTACAATGCCAAACAACAAACTGTTTCCCAATCCCCGACCTATATTTTCCAACCAGTGATTGCCCATCTCTTGATCCATAATCATCACTCTTCCTCTTCTCTCCCTGTTTAGCAGCTTCGTCCTTTCTCCTCTTATCCACCTCTTTCATTTTATTTTGGTTCACACTCTCACTCTTAGTCTAGCGCGGTGACATAGACCCCCCTTCCTTATCTTGTTTCATGTTCCTTGCCAGCGGGAGTCTCCTTTGTCCTGTGGCTACCGTTATCCCCTTACTCTGTGGTGGATTCCTTTTTGGGCTCATACCCGTTGCCAAAGGTGAATTCCTTTTTGGGCTCGTTCCCCTTGCTACGGGCGACCCCTTCCTTTGTGTGGCTGCAATCCTTCTTGGGCTCGTACCCCTTGCTATTTAAAATGATCCATTCTTTCGTGCGGCTGCCTTCTCCCTCGGTGACGTCTCATACGCGTTTCAGGAGGGTTTTTCCAGGGTTGTGATTGGAGTAGTCAATTCTTCTTCAAGTGCGTCCAACAATCTAATTGCGTCTTCCCTGTCCCCACCCTCCAGGTTCTTTCCTCCATCCCTTAGGTTTTCAAGATCCTCAGTGTATAGCGTGTCATCAATGTCCAGACCTCCACTCTCTATTGCGTCTTCCCTGTCTTCGCCCTCCAGGGAACTACTCTAATAATGTACATAATCTGTACATGTACAGAGTTTGTACATGATCTATTCTGTTCGTTTTTGTTTGAATTTCTTTTACGGCAGTCCGGTACTGTTCAGTACCTGGTCCAACGTGTCACTGTACCTTTTCACATAATCCACATATAAAATACGAGAAATCTTAAATCAACTTTCAATGAAACGCATGCATTTTAAGGTTTCTCTATTTTTATTATATGAGAAACTGTCGATATCCTACATCTAGATATACTGGTTCCTATTTTCTTCAAAAAAAACGTTGCAAATGACAAATATCAGTTAGATTTTTGAGTGAAGTTTTCACAGATAATTTCACTCAAAAATCTTTGAAGTGCTCATTATTTTGGTTGCGCAGTTTTCGTCATTTGTTTTTACTAGCTTTTACTAGGTAAGCTTTTTTGTTGTTAGTTTTCCCTTCTTTGTTCTTCGTCCCGGCAAAATTAAACCCTCCTTTTTGCTGCCGTTCCAAGCAATCCAAACAGGCACAAACTTTTGCGTGGTTGCTGGCATCGTGCGATCACGATCGCAATCGCGATCGTGCGATTGCCATCATGATCGCATGACCAGGAGCAGCACGCCGGTCGTTGCTGTGTCCTGCGATCGCGATCGCAACCGCGCGATCTGACTGCGATCATGACGCCTTGCCGCCGCCCTCCTCGGGAACGTGTTGTCGGGCCCGCGTGTCCCGTGGGTCCGGAACGCGTTGATCGCCGCCGTCGAGGTCCAGTTCCGGTTCCAACGATGCTTCCAGTTCGAACGCCTTCCCGACCTCCACGGTCCTCACGCTCGGGTGCACCGCGAGCCCCATCAGCAGCGTCAGGACACAGTGCCTGTTCCACGCGGACGATTCCGCATCAGCCTCGGCCGCCGTCCGTTTCGCGAACCGCGACGGCGGCGGGTGCAGGATCACCTCGAACCCCGACAACGACGACGAAGACAAAGACGACGAATACGATTCGTTCGTGCGAACCTCGAGCGAGTCGAGCATGGCCCGACACCTCGAATCCGTCCGAGAGAGCGTCGGACCACACGTTGCCGTTGGCGTCGCGCCCGGCGGTGGCGGTGGCGGTGAGCGAGAAAGCCTCCCGCAGAGTCGAAACGACAACGGGAGGTCCTCCGGACGTCGCCGCCTCAGAGGAGCCGTCGCGGTTGCTCCTGAGGTAGGACGACGACGACGAGGAGGAGGATCCGGGAACAGGCGACGCCGCGCCATGTCCCTGACGTGCTCCAGGATCCTCGCTGCCGCGGCGGTCGTCCCGTCCTCCTCCTCCTCCTCCTCCTCGCCCGCCCCCGGGATCAGATCGACCGCGATCGACCTCCTCCACATCCTCCTCCGTACGTCAACGTCGTCGTCGATTTCCTCCTCCTTCATAGAATAGTCGTACGTGGCGATGCGCGCGTCGTAGTCGGGCGCCCAGTCGTCGTCGTCCAAGAGATCGCGCGCCGTTCCCCTGGGGAGCTTGAGCACGTCGAACAGCGGACCGGCGGTCGATCCGGACTGCAAATTGGAATGGAGGGGCCATCACCGACACAACAATCAAATAGAAAACGAGGAGGCGAAAACATTGACATTGGCTCCTTGCTACTGAGATGGTTGCCTCGGCTTCGCCTCGATCGCTCGGCTGCGCCTCGCAGTGNGTCGGATCGAAGTCGAAGAAGCTCGTCGCGCATCAGGCGCGAGCGGTACGATTCCACGTTGGCGACCGACGCGGTCGCGACGAAGCAGCTCTCCTCGTCGGTGTTGTACAATATCCGCGTTCGTTCCACGGGAACGTTCAGCCCTCGCGCGATGGCGCTCCGTCGTCGACGGCCCGAAGACGATAGGTGGTCATCGGGATCATTACCGCTAACGCTCGCGCTGCTGCTGCTGCACACCACGAAAGGAGAGTCCGAGGACGAGGAGGATGCTCTCCCGGATTCCTCCTCCTTCTTCATCGGGGATTCGTACTCCGCGTCCTCGGCGGCGCGCAGGTTGCGACGACGACGACGATTCTTCCGAGACGCCCGCCTCTCCCCGTCGTCGTCGCGAAGACGTTGTTGTTCCTCGCGCCGTCCGCTCCATTCCCAACCGTGTCGTACAAGATCGTCCCACCACGCGTCCCGTTCCCGCCGCGCGACGATGTCGTCGTCGTCGTCGTCGTTGCTCGACAGTCCTCGTCGTCGTCGTCTCCGATCGTCGTCGTGACGAAGATGCTGCAACGTCGCGCGGTCGTCCAATGCGGTGAACAGGATCTTGGAGAAGTGATCCCTCGTGAGGTGCAACGACGCCGACGACGACGACGGATCGTTGTCGATGATGCCGGAGGAGGCGACGGCGGCGGCGGCGAGCGATGGAGCGGGATGCTCCAGGCCGAGTAGGAGTAGCAGCAGTTTGGCGTTGGTCATATTATTGTTTCCCTGGAAGATATGTATGATTGGATGCGAACCGGCGGTTTAGGTGGGATGGTAGATATTACGATATTATGTGCGATGGCGTGGGCATCGTATTGGTACAATAAAATCCTCGATCGATGGGGATCGATATCGTAAGCTGGGATGGGATCGATGCTCAACGCACGAAAATAGGCGAGGATTAAACACTCTAAGTATCTATGGGACTGATTTAATCTCTTCGTGTATTGCCTTACTCCGGGATGGTCGTAGTGACGTTTTCTTGTCATAGTCGTAACGAGACGGATAAATTGTATCTAGTTCCTAAGTATATTGACTGAAAAACCTAATGACATCAATCTCAACGCACATCGTTAGACTGTCCGAAGGGACTTATCGCTTCCGTTGTGTAGGTTATACTCTACATGGAATCCGTACGTGTGGTTGGAATTTCTGGAATTAAGAAAGATATATGGATTCCTATGTATGTCGACGATATGGTCGTATTCGCTCAAAATGTTGTGCTCAAAAAGTGATATGCCTCGAAGTCAGGTAATACGTGAGATCCAGAGGTCCACATAAGTAAGAGGTGTCCCAGGAGGCGCTCCCGCCAAGTTCAACGCGTCCCCTCCGTGACAGAACTTTTTTG
>JALLOY010000708.1:0-10340 GCA_036939835.1 Thalassiosira delicatula
CACAGAATTACCCTTTCTGTGGTGACCTAACCTCTCTGATCTTTGCAATAAGAGTTCATCAAAGGCATTGCCCCCAAGTAACTGCTGTACAATGACTTGTTTGCTTTCTGTGTGGTAATTTGACCTTGATTGTACCTGGATTTTTACCTCAGAGGAATAAGTATGATTTTTCTCCCCCAGCAAAAAAATCTAAAAAAAATAGGGCAGGACAAGCACTTCTCCGTGCTCTTGCAAGGAGTTGAACTTGCGGTTGCAACTGTCAGTTGGCACAATACGCGAGGGACCACTGTGCAACACAATACTCACTTGCCTGTCAAAGGACGATAATTATGATTTGGATATTTTATTTGCAAGATCCTGGGCAAGCAATATTTTGGTCAAGATAAAAAATAAATCTTGCATAAATCTACTATAACTATCGCAAAATAGTTTTTGTTTTGGATCTTCAAATATTGGGTGAGAGCGTGTAGTGTCAGTCTTGTCAAATGATGAAGTGACAAAAAATTGGTGCCTGCGGACAATGTGGCCCGCAATCAACAAGTATGGATAATTTGCATTGCAGGGGCTGGCTGGACCTGTACCTCATGGCCTAGATATTTCATATCTAAAGGAATATCCTCATGGCTCAAAGTCCGCACTTTTTGAATTTGATTGGGATTTTGTAAATAATCAAAGAGATGTGTACTACAGACTTTGCCTCTTCTTAGCAAATCCAATGATACTATTCCCTTAACCCAAATCAAAACAGCCCATTCTCAAAGAATATGTTAATTGGCTGTTTCAAACGTTAAAAGAAACGGCTGTATTCCTGTGATGCTATCAAGGGGAAACGCTTGGCCTTTGAATTGCATTTGATCTGACAATTGTACCGCTAGTCAATTATTACCTAGAGTCAAAAAATAAATCTATTGTAATTAGCAATCAATGTGTATGTAGAATTATTTAGCTTTTCCATCATCAATTGCCACGGCGCCTGCCTTGGCACTTGCGTTTGGAAACTTGACACCCCCAAATGAGTCAGGGTTGACCACTTTGAAGTGCCAGAATGTCAGTCAGAACGCAGTTGCAGTTTTCTTCATCAAATACGGCGATAACGTCAACACCATTTGATTGCTACAGTTTTGTTTGCCATGGTCTTGTTTTCACCTTTGCCTTGGCTGTCAGATCCTTACTTAAAATTTTGTTCGTGAACGGTTCTTTGTTGCCAATTTGATCCTAGCCCTGTTCTGATTGGAAATTGTCTCAAACGCGTCAGCAACATAGACAACGGACGGTATGACACATATTACCACCACGCAGGACATGCTGATAGTGCCAACCGCCTTTCCGCTCCTTGATGTGTGAGGCGGGTGGTGAGCTCCCTTTATTCTTCTACAACCTCCTCATCCATCCTAATTTTACTAATGAGTTCTACAGCGCTAATATTTGCATCAAATTTTCACTGTGGGGGAAATAAGTTGGCAAGGTGTTAGTGGAGCATGTGAATCCCTGTGTTGTGCCCTTGTCACAGTTGTCAGTCTTGCCACATACTCTTCCCTGCAATTTTTTGTGGCTGTGTCATTTGTTACTGTTTTGATCCCAGCCCCACCTTTATTGGAAATCATTTGAAATGTACTGACGTTGTAGATGATGGACGGTATGACACACCTTGCCACCACATTAGGCGTGCTGACGTCGCCAACTAGTCCTCTGTTACTCAATGTGTAGGTAGGCACCTGCCAGGATCTCCCATCACAAGCGGGTGACAAGTTCTCTTTGTTCTTCTATAACCTCCTCCTACGATCTGATTTTGTCGATGGTTTTCATAACGCTCATACTTACATCAGTCTCATACTGTGTGGGAGATAATTTGGTGACATTGTCTCTGGTGGAGACTGTGGATCCGTGTGCCAAGCCAAGACCTTATCTTCAATCTGATGAGGTTGTCTTCTGGTTCATTGGTGATCAAGAGAGCGCAAGTTTGTTATATTGAACTTTATTGGTCAAACTGATGTTAGATGTGATGCCTCCGGCGGTCTAGGAGTGGATCAGAGGGGTGGTAATCTAGGTAGGATGTGTAAGATTTTGGTGGTTAGAAAAAATATGCTATATGCTGGGCTGTGATGATAGGAAAAACAATTCATGTAGGAATTAAATAGGAATAGCTTAGAAGATTCTCTGTGTGCTGGGCTGCAAAAAATAGCCAGGGTAGTCTTGGGCCTGTCAAAAGTTTAAACAAAAATATTCTCATTAGATACCGTTTGCATTATATTTGAAATATAGCTTGATAGTACTCTTAGAGGTCAACTGTTGTGTACGTACCACATAAATATCTACTATTGTAGGAGTCTGGAGGTACACTATCTAGTCCAAGTCCGTCCAGATACGTATATAAGTTGATTTTAATAAGCCATGTATGACTAGCCCAAATGCGGCCTTCCTGTGCTCTATCCCCAATGAAAATATTGCATGTAGCATTGGCATATGGTTCTGAACAAAAGTGTTGACCAAGGCTTTGGCCATGATGCAATCTGGTTGGTGTTGTAGTAGGAGGAGTTGCCATTTTTTGACAATATTTTGGCAGGAAATTGTCATATTATGTTTCATATTGAAGATAAAAAGTAGCCATCATAGAATAGAATCATGTTTTTGGTCAATTCTTATGGGGAAAGGTTATTCCTACTCAAGTATAAACATTATCAAATAATTGATGCTTGCTACAAAATGGTTTTTATACTCAAGATGTAAGTAAGCAATCTTTGCTAGAAGCTTAGAGCTCTTCTTTGAGCAGTTTAGAGTTGTAGGCATCTATTTCATCATCATTGTCTTCTTCTTCTTCTTTGGTTATGTTTTTAGTTTTGGCTGAAGAAGGGGGGGGAGAATATCAAAGTATTGCTAGTTTTAGTCTAATCCTTGCTGATTTTAGTCTTGGATAGATTGTGAGTGTGTATAGTGCAGGTCACATGTGGTATACAATTTAGGTTAGAATGGTAGAGCTCTTCTTGGAATTGCAGATAGTTGTTTCATCATTGTGGTATAAACTTTTCTGACCTCTTTTAAATGATGGCTGAAAGAAGGGAGTAATAGATCTGCACTCTTGAGATACCTACAACCAAAATTCCATTGGCTGTTGTTCCCAACTGTTTCTCTGGCTAATCCCCCCCAAATAATAGATGTCTTTACAATCAGTAGATGCTAAGATGTCATGGGTACCCTTGACTATGTTCCATATCTTATCTTCACGGGCAATCGCCCCCCCCTCCAAACGGACATTAAGCAGACAAATGAGACCTAAACAAAATTATAACTAGTCTTTATAATACCTAGGTAGGTGCTCAAAAATATCAAAGGCACCTCAGATTGTCTCCCATATCTTCCTAACCCGTAACCCACATCCCGACTGAATAAGAAACGTTACATCTGTTTCAGGTTTTAGGTTGACACAAACAATGCATACAATTACATAAAGATAAAGGCAGAAACTAAACCAATTGAGGTATCTACGTGAATGCGTTTGCACTCAACCTTATGGTTTTCCTACCACACTTGCATTGATAGATATAAGTATACCAAGAAGGCATACACATAAATATGGCAATATTATTATATTTCATGATACCTTGCTAAGTGTACTGCATTGTATCTTACAAAAAGATGGATTGGACGGACTGCCAAATGTAAAACTGGTTGTCCTGCATTAATTCAATAATTACTCCTATGCCGTACCGTAATTCCAAATTATGTGACACAATTCAAATCAGGCCATACAGTTCAAGTTACACAATCTAAAGCAAGGAGCTAGTACTGTTGTGCAATTGGTAAAACATTATGTTACTATCTTCATATATATATAAAAACACTTGGTCGCTCTTTATATTTTACAATTTGATTTCTCTTGCTTTGATTTGTCTGAAATCTATTTCTAGTGTGAATTCCCCACCACTTTAATGCGGTAGAGAAGCCCATTCAGTAGCAAAGATTGCAGCTGCTATGTTCCAAATAAAAAAGTTGATAGGTGGTCTAAGGTACTCATATGGTCGGTGATTCTGCATATCACGACCACCAAGTAATGATCAGTGCGCTCAACGCCAAAACAGTATCACCACCCTATTGACCTTTGCCTTCGAGCTATGGTATCAAAGGATCCTTTTACCTTGTGTTTTTTGTGAGTATCGGCCTCCAACTTTGCTCAGTATTGATAATACAAGTTCCAAGGTATGGAATGACTGTGACAACTTTACGTGCTGATTGGCAGCTTGGTACTAATTGGTGTGGCCCTCAAGTCCCTTGTTCACCACCAAGGATTGGCGGTAACTGTGAAAAATAGGAATTGTTTTCTATGTATGGGTCATGTTTAGGAAACTATATAGCTTAGGAAAATTTGGTCACTTAGATGTCTGTTTGAAAATAAATTTAGAACCATTTTGTCTACCATCAACTTGTATGTCTTGCTTTGCTCTGCATCTCTTTTGTTGTTGTTCAATTTACCTGAATCATAAGGTGCTACATGCAGTGATTGCCAAAGTGTTTGCTGTCTTAAATAACACCAAACAGCTGTGACCAAGCGACATTCACAACCATGTTGCCAGTACCTCTTCGAGTTGACACAACCACCACTGAGAAGGAGCAATGGTAAGCATTACTGGGGAGAGGGACTATATCCTGGTAGTGCGGTTCTCAGAACAAGGACAGTAGCAGCGCAATTCTGAGGGGGGAAATGCAAGAACAGCAGTGATGCTGGTTCGCTTTCCAGCTGTGTTTGAATATGATGTACCAAGGAGGAAAACTCATTGTTCTGTGTCCAATTAGCAGAGGAATGAGAGTAGGTAAATATAGGCTTATGTGTACTCCTATATTAGATGAAGGTATGTACCTGGACACGTGATAAGTCACGAGATCAATTGTATGTAAATCATGTGTAGGATATAGCAAGACAACATCACAAGATTTAGATCAGCATTTAGTTTGGGTCTTTGGTGGATTAAGGTTGGCAGATATCCAAACATGCGGGAGGTCCTCAACCCTCAGCTCTTATGGTGCTGTTTTCGTGGGGGGGGGGTAGATAAAAATAAATGTTTTTTGTTCTATGATTTTGAGCCTTGTTGCCGATCTTGACTTGGACATGAGAATTCACATTGCTTGTACTCGGCTTGATATTTAAAAATGCTTCAGTAGCTCTCTTTCCTGTGTATATAGTAGCTCCCTCCTGTGATCCAAATTTTCTAAGCATTGTGGGCAGATCATGAGCATTGTCCACTGTTGCTGCCTTTAATGAATTGTGTTCATACTCTGGATGGTGTCTGTACAAAATTCCTTCTCTGGTTGTTATTTGATTCACAAATGTACCCCCAAGAAGTTTCACCCCAATACTACAGCCAGAGCCTTTCTAGTGACTTGGACCAGATGTGTCTTAGGTGACATGCACAATGAACCACTGCAATTCTCTGTGTCTGGTGTCATTGCTATTATTTCTTTCTCGGTTTACTTTGGAGATATCTTTTGGGGGATGAGTACCTTTTTGTTCAAAAGTCTACCGTTGGACCGTGGTCTTTATTTGAATCAGCCATCTGTGATTTTATTACATCGATTCAATAATTTACCGTCCATATTGGTTAAAGGTTGTTTTTTAATAACTGACAAAGGATGAACTTCTGTGTCAATTCTATCTTTGTCGTGATCTATATATACATTTAGTACCTTGTTGCACACTCTATTTCAATATTTTTGTCCTGTGCTATTTATTTATTTGCTTCCAACATTTGAGAATTTTTATTGATTTGGCACCGCCGTTGTATTTTGTGCACTGGAGGGGTTCATAATAATTTAGACAAAGTTATCTTTCTACAAATGAGAGTGTCTAGAGTGAAAAGTCTGCTCAGTTGCCATTTTTTGACTGTAAGGCTACAAACTAGCGTAGGGTGCAATGTCCCAGCACTTCTTCTTGGAAGTTGTGGTGACAGGGCACAAGCTCTTCTAGGTAGGATATTGCCTTCATCAAGCCTGACTAATATCTCAGGTTGGAAGGAGGTTGAATAAGTGTAACTGTATTTGCGTCTATTCATATATCCCCAGGAAATCCTGTCCAAATCCGGTCTGGCCTCTATTGCTTGTTCTCTGGTTGTCTCGTCAGTGTGGCTGCATTCAATAGCCATGCATGTGCCGACTCTCCCTGTCTCCTCCAGTCCCTAGTCTCCCCCAACTATTCTATTGTGCCTATCATCACACAAGCTCACTGTGTCTGACTATGGTATAGGGGTAGCAATGACTAGGCAGTGTACCCTCTGTCGCTTCATATGTGTTACCTGTCTATCTCTGTACCTGCCGCGACACAACAGGTACATGCCGCCAAGAACATAGGTCTTCGAATAGCATACCGCTACATTCATATCATGATGAACATGACAAAGAGCCAGTATTGTACACCTCCTTTTGTCAGACAACTGGTTCAGAGCAATGAAGCCAATCTCTAGCATGTAATGTCTGCCCTCAGGCACCTGATTGTAGTCCAATCATGATAACCTGTTGGTTGATCTCCCCAGCAGTGCTGTTTGTTGTGCAGTGTAATGTTCTAGAAGGTCCGATGCGTGTGTGTGGCCTGACACGTCTGTAAAGTCAAGCATTTTGACCAGTCCCAATTGTGATGTGCAATGACAAGCACACCAGAGACAGCTGCGGAACCACTCCTTGCTGAACTTGCCCTCTGTGAAGTCTTTCCAAGGAATGAGATCCTGGCTCGTTGCCACCTGTCACATGTCTGTAGGGAGCCCCAGTATGTCTCCCAACCTCCGCCTCCCTTGGAGATTGATATATTTTGGGAACTCCATCATGATTTTGGCTCCAGAGCTGGATGGCTGGGTGACCTACAGAGAAGGGTCAATCAATTTTGTGAAGGAAGAAATACAGCACTTGAGAGGCAGCTATGAGATTGAATGGAACATCATAAAAACAAAGTATTGACAAGCTTGCCAGTTGTGATCGGGTTTGAATATGATACAGCAGTGAAGGGTATTGGTGATATGATCAGAGAGTTGGAAGACCGCCTGGACACCACCAAGCTGGTGGTATAGGAATGGGATAAGGAGAACAATGAACATAAGTTTGTTTTTTGCTTGATCATAGCCAAAATTACAACAACAACAAAATTGGAGGGGTTGAATGAAAAATGAACTCTAGCTATGTAATGACCCAAAATGGAATCTGCCTCAGGCTCTATTCAAAGTGTGAATTAGTATAGTTACATGACAGAACGCAGTAGGTATTTGTTTTCCCTCACTAGAAAACAAAAACCTTCCTTGTAACTCAAAAGCTTTTGATTCCCTGTGTACAATATTATGAGCAGAAATAGTGTGGAATCGCCAATTAGGGTCACAAGTACCCCTGGCTAAGCATTTGTATAAAAGCCTGTACTAGTTCCAGCACAAGCCCATGTAGAAAACCTCCTAGTTTTTGTGCAAGGCATAGTTTTTATCGCTTTTTATCAGACTCTTGTGGTGAAAGCTAGCATTTAATTGTCAGACTCCATTAAAGTCCAGACTCCATTTAGGCCCATTCCCAAGCTGGATTTGAAGGTCTCAGTCGAAGACGAGAGACTAATCTTTGGCAGGCTATGGTTGTGTTTATTCTGTTCAAAACACATTAAGAGTTTCTTATTGGTCCAGCAACTAGTGGTGATGGGATCCAACTTCATAACATCCCCCCTGTCCATATCCAATATAGCATGTAGTAACTGAAAATGTGTTCAGCACCAAGCTTGCTCTGTTGCCTGACCCAGTCTCCAAGTATATTGAAGAATGCTGGTGGAGACTGAACTCGGGGTTGGTGATGTCTAGAATATGGTTTGTTCCGAGGATAATATCCGCTCATTCTATTTTCTTGTCTGACGGGAGGCATTTGTATAATAATAGACATTTATAGGTAAGTTTAGTAGGCCATCTACAAAGGGCAGTTGTCAGTTTGTTTTTATATGTGACTTGTTGACCTAAGCCACATCCCATATGAATACGCAATCAAGGTAAACTAGGGTTTTGGGTGTAGCCAAATCATTGTCATTTTTATGCAAACAACAAGTATGGCCAGAGCCTGTAGCATGTGCAGATCAACTCCATTCTAGATCAAAACCGGCAGACCTCAAGATAGAATACCATAGCTTTGGCATCATGGTTATCCCAGATCCCAGCCCAAATCATCTACCCTCCCACCTTGAATCATTGCTCTGCTCCAGGCCAAAGGTACCACAGTATCTAATTCTCCACATTGTTTCCCTGTTGGTTCTCAGATATTTCCCCTCCTTATATACATTGTAGTTGTCCCTCTAGTATCTCCCTGCTTCTTTTGCTTCTTTGTTATCATTTGCTTGAGTATCCCCACTCCGGCCTTCAACCGCTTCTGGTGTCTCCATCTCCAAGCCCACCACACCACACTGCCCCAGACAGTCATCCCCATTGTCTCCAATTCCATTGGCCTTATTCTTGTATCTCTCCTGCGCTTCCCATTGAACCCAACATTATCTCTATCTTGTTCAGGCCCGATATTTATAGCTGCCACCACTCCACCGCCTGGTGTTTCGTCCCCAGCCCACAATCTCATCTCTATGATCTATTGCTACATCCTCCGGGTTGGTTGATATCAGTGAGTTAAAATCCTCAAGAAGACTGTCCAACAATAAAACTTCTGGCACCTCGAAACTGCTCTCCCACATATATATTCCTGTCTAACCGTAGATTAGACCCAGCAAGATGACCTGCAATGATGTCCTACCTTAAGGTCCTCCATTGCGCCAATCATCCAAGTTAGTAATGTTCCTCTCCCGTGCTGGGCTAACACTCAACACCCTCCCCTCGTGCTTCCTCCACTGATACTCCATCTCCTACACCATCATCCACTGTAAAAGTGTTCCCCATCTTGACTCCCTCCTGGTGCTAGTCCAATATTATATCTCTCCGGTTCCCCAGTGCTGCACTGTCTTCAACTGGGTTCTCTGGCAACCTATTTACCATTTCATCCAAGTTAACTACCTCACAAACAACCCTACCCAATCAGGGTCTGAGCTAGGCACGGCATTCCATGGTATCATCCTACATTGAAATTCTTTGCTGCTACCTAGCTCTGGGGCTTTCTCTGTTTGCTTCAGTCTGACCTGTCCTCACATCCATCACATACCTACTTCCTCTTTCCAACAAAATTCTGCTCGTTTTCCGAAAATTGTAGTCCGATAAAATTCTGCTTAGTTCTGAGTAGAGTCTGTAATGATTCCATTGTTAAGATTGAGTTATACACACGTAGGGTGTTCAAATTTGAATCTGACTTGCTGCTCACCCGTTTATTCCAAAATTGTTAGAATTGCATGGTGATTGCCAAACAGGTGCGAGAACTTCAATAAACACGCTTCTAGATGCTCAGTGGGCTTCTAGAGAGGAAGAGGAAGATTGCTGCGCTACTTGAAAATGTAGCTAATATCTGGTAGTAGCAATGGCGATTGGGGGTGGTAACATGTAACACTAACTTTTTATGGCCAGATACCAACTGGCCGACATCTATACAAATAGGGGGTTTGTCATTGGTTTGAAACCCATTCTCGGCTGAGTTTGAACTTCGCCAACGACAATAACTTGATTGTGAGAAACCTTCTCACCATCTCTTTTGCAGGATATGTGCCCTATGTACCCTTTTGGTACTTTGGCACATTCAAACGTATGTAAGTACATTTCCACGAATGTAAAATATCTAAATCATAAGGATTTAGCCAACGGGCTAAATCCAACACAAATAAGGTCCCAATTGTCAAACTAGACATGGGACATCAACACTCCCTCGCGAAGATCAAACGGACGCAATTCAATTACCATCCCATGATCCTTGATCGAAGGTACTCAAAGGTAACCCTGGGAAGACCTTTTGTGAACATATCTCCCAGCTGCTTAACGGTCTCAATCTTGAGAAGCTTGATTCCTCGCTTATGAATCTCCTCACAAAACCACACCGTCTTGATAGCATAGTACTTGCTTCGGGGTGTAAATTGCGGTGGAAGAGTTTCTGCAAGCACTAAGGCACCAGCATTATCCTCGTGGATTGAAACATGCATCGTGGTCAAATCTTTGGTAGGCAGTCCAACCACCTTTCCAAGCTCAGTCACCAAGTCGATGATGGGAAATAGTTCTCTGCAACTGTGGGCAAGTGCAATAATTTCTGCCTCCATAGTTGACAATGCTGTTTCTGTCTGAAGTTTCGACATCCACAACACAGGGCAATTTGCAACATTAATCACAAAGCCCGTCCTGCTCTTAACACTTACAGGATCTGATGCTTTCTCATGGCCATACAAGCCAGCAAAATCTGCATCAGGATAATCATCAATTCGCAGC
>JALLOY010000709.1:0-10345 GCA_036939835.1 Thalassiosira delicatula
AAGGCAATAGAGTTGATTGGGCGCACGAAGAAGACAGACGCATCGAGGGCAAATGGCGATGATGGTCGCGAAGAGCTCCTCGGTCGTCTTGCCGAGTTACAATCCAGGGAATCGGAATTGGAAACGCGCCTGGCCGCCGTGAACGCCGACAACCAAACCAATCAGGACACGATCGCCTCCCTCATGGCCACCATCTCCAACAACGAAAGCGCCATCTCGCAACTCGGATCGAACCTGCAGGCCGCGAGGAAGGATCTCGATGTCGCCAACCGCAAGATGAAGGGGCTACACTGGTCCAAGCACACGCTTGAGCAGGGGTTCACCGAGGAGGTGGGCGACCTGGAGAGCAAGCGGTCCGCCGCTGAGGGCGAGAGGGCGGAGTTTCAGGATCAGTTGCAGGAGAAGGACGAGGAGAATTGCGTTCTCGGTGAAGATTTGGCCGAGGTCCGGGTCCAGATTAGAGAGCTGCGATCTCGGCTCAACGAGTCAGGCAGTAAGCTAGAGGAGGTCGCGAAGACGGCCGACGCGATAGAATCGAAGAATGCTATACTCTCGCAACGAGTTCGAGCTGCGAATGACGAATACGAAGACAAGGAAATACAGCTCGAGGATATGGCCACGGAGAACAAGCGTCTTCTCGAAAAGCTTGTATTGGAGCAAGGATTAGTCGAGAAGGTTGCTGATCTGGAAAGCAAGCTGTCTGCCAAGGAAGACCAGAACAAAAAAAATCAGGACCAGTTACTCGAGAAGGACAAGGAGAATCAAGCTCTCAGAAAAGATTTGGATGAGGCCCAAGTCGAAAATGAGAAGCTACAATCTCAGCTCAGCGAGGTCAACAGTATTCTTGAGGAGGCCACAACGACAGCTGGGTCAATGAAATCGGAGAATGTGATCCTCTCGCAACAAGTTCAAACTGCGAATGCAAAATATGTAGAAAATGCAAGGCAGCTCGAGGAAATGACAGCGAAGAACAAAGAGCTTCTCGACAAGGAACAGGGATCCGTCGAGAAGGTTGGTGATTTGGAGAGCAAGCTGTCTGCTGCGGAGGACGAGAAGACAAACTTGCTGGATCAGTTACAGGGGAAGGATGTGGACAATCGTGTTCTCAGAAAAGATTTCGATGAGGCACAAGTCCGAATTGGAGAGCTGCAATCTCAGCTCATCGAGGCCAGCAGTAATCTAAAGGAAGTCACGGGGGTGGCTGATACAATGGAATTGGAGAATACTATCCTCTTGCAACGAGTTCAAACTGTGAATACAAAATGTGACGAAACTGCAAGACGGCTCGAGGAAATGGCCGCGGAGAACAAACAGCTTCTCGGCAAGCTTGCGTTGGATGAGGAGTTCAGCGAGAAGGTCGATGATTTGGAGAGCAAGCTATCTGCCGTGGAGGATGATAAGGCCAAATTGCAGGATCAGCTACGGGGGAAGGACGAGAATAACCAAGCTCTAAGGGAAGATTTGGAGGAGGCCCAAGTCCGAATTGGAGAGCTGCAATCTCAGCTCAGCGAGTCCATCAATAAAATGCAGGAGATCATGGGGAGAACTGACATAGTAACATCGGAGAATGCTATACTCTTGCAACAAGTTCAAACTGTGAATGCAAAATATGGAGAAAATGCAAGACAGCTCGAGGAAATGGCCATTGAGAACAATCAGCTTCTCGGCAAGCTTGAATTGGAGGATGGATTCGCCGAGAAGGCTGCTGATTTTCAAAGCAAGTTGTCTATCATGGAGGACGTGGCGACCGAATTGCAGGATCAGTTACGGGAGAAGGACAAGGAGAATCTAGCCTTCAGGAAAGAGTTGGGTGAGGCCCAAGCCCAAAATGGAGAGTTACAATCTCAGCTCAGCGAGGCCGGCAGTTTTCTGAAGGAGGCCACAACGACAGCCGGCTCAATGGAATCAGAGAATGCTATCCTCTCACAACAAGTTCAAACTGTCCACGTGAAATATGAAGAAAAGGGAAGACAACTCGAGGAATTGGCCGTGGAGAGCAATCAACTTCTCGGCAAGCTTAGCGATTTGGAGAGCAAACTGTCTGCAATGGAAAATGAGAAGATCGAGTTGCAGGATCAGTTACTCGAGAAGGACGGGGAGGGCCAAATCCTCAGGAAAGATTTGGAGGAGGCCCAAGTCCAAATTGGAGAGCTACAATCTCAGCTTAGCAAGGTCAACAGCCTCATGCAGGATGCCACAATGACAGCCGGCTCAATGGAATCAGAGAATGCTATCCTCTCACAACAAGCTCAAACTGCGAATGCAAAATACGAAGAAAAGGAAAGACAGCTCGAGGAATTGGTCATGGAGAATAGTCAGCTTCTTAGCAAGCTTGGATTCGAGCAGGAATTTGCCAAGGAGATTAGCGATTTGGAGAGCAAGCTGTCTGCTACGGAGGAGGAGAAGAAAATAATTCAGAACCAGTTACGTGAGAAGGACGAGGAGGATCAAACCCTTAGGAAAGATTTGGATGACGCCCGAGTCCAAGTTGGAGAGCTACAATCACAGCTGAGTGAGTCCAACGGTTTTCTACAGGAGGTCGCGAGGACAGCCGACACGGTGAAGTCGGAGAATACTAACCTCTTGCAAGAAGTTCGTACCTTGAACGCCAAATGCGAAAACAATGAAAGACAGCTCGGGGAAATGGCCATGGAGCACAAGCATTTTCTCAACAACCTCGAGGCAACCGAGACTGAATTGCAGCAGCAGATACAGCATGTAGGGTCCGAGGCGCAGCGGAAGGAGGCTAATTTGTTGACGAAGTATGCCGCCATCATTGCGGAGAAGGAGGCGTCAGACGTGGAGCTACACCAGGCACGCTCTGTTATTTCTCAGGCCGAAGCTCGATTGAGCAAGCTGTCCACCGCAGAGGAGGGGAAGGCGGAGTTATTGCAAACTCGGTTGCAAGAGAAGGACGAGGAGAATAAAGCCCTCAGGAATGAATTGGGAGAGACCAAAGTCCAAATCGCGGAGGTACAATCTCAGCTCAGCAAATCCAACAGTTTTCTGGACGAGGCCACAACCACGAATAAAAAGATAAAAGCGGAGAATGCTGACCTCTTGCGGCAAGTTGAAATTGTGAATACCAAATGTGAAGAAAAATCGAGGCAGCTCGAGGAATTAGTCACGGAAAACAAGCAGCTTGTTAGCAAGCTTGAGTCTACCGAGCATGATTTGCAGCAAAATATCAAGGATGTAGCGTCCGAGTGGCAGCGAAAAGAAGACAATTTGGTAGCGAAGTGTGCCGCCATCACTGCAGAAAAGGAGGCTTCAGATATGGAGCTACATCAGATTCGCTCAGAATATACCGACCTCCAGCGACAAGTTCAAACTGCGAATGCCAAACACGAAGAAAAAGAGGTACAGCTTGAGGAAATGGCCATGGAGAACAAGCAGCTTCTTGATAAGCTTGAGTCGCGGGAGAATGAATTGCAACAAAAGATCCTGAATGCAGACTCTGAGATGCAGCAGAAGGAAGAAAATTTGGTAGCTCAGTGTGCCGCCATCACCGCCAAGAAGGAAGCGTCAGACAAAGAGTTGCACCAAGTTCGCTCAGAGATTGCTGACCTCTTGCAACAAGTTGAAACTATGAATGCCAAATACAAAGAAAGCGAAAGACAGCTCGAGGAATCAGTCACGAAAAACAATCAGCTTCTCAACAAGCTTGAGTCTGCCAAGTGTGAAATGCAACAAAAGACCCAAGATGTCGGGCCCAGTGAGCAGCAAAATGAGGCCAATTTGGTAACAAAATGCGCTGTCATTACCGCCAAGAGGGAGACTTCAGATGAGATGCTGCACCAGGCTCGCTTGGAGGTTGCTGAACTCTTGCAACAAGTTCAAGCTGTAAATACCAGGTACGAAGAAAACAAAAGGCAGCTCGAGGAAATGACCATTACGAATAAGCAGCTTCTTAACAAGCTTGAGTCGACCAAGCCTGAATTTCAACAAAATACCAAGGCTATAGAGTCCGAGGTGCAGCTTAAGAATGCGAATTTGGTAGCGAAGTGTGCCGTCGTCACAGACAATAAGGAGGCGACAGATGTGGAGCTACGCCGCGCTCGCTCGGATATTGCTGACCTCTTGCAACAAGTTCAGACTGTGAATGCGAAATATGAAGAAATTGAAAGACAGTTAGAGAAAATGAGCAGAGAGAACAAGCAGCTTCTCGACCAGCTCAAGTCGACTGAGCACGAATTGCAACAAAAGACCCAGGATGTGGAGTCTGAGGTGCAGCGGACGGAGACCAATTTGGAAATTACACGTGCCGCTGACAAGAATATATTTCATACTCGCTCTGAGATGGCTGGCCTCTCGCAACAAGATCAAACTGTGAATGTCAAATATGGGGCAAACGGAGGACAACTCGAAAAAATGGCCATGGAGAACAATCAGCTCCTCGACAAGCTCGAGTCAACCCAGCATGAATTGCAACAGAAGATCCAGAATGTAGGATCAGAGACACAGCGGACGGAGACCAATTTGGTAACAAAGTGTGCCATGATCACTGCGGAGAAGGAGGCATTGGACATGGAGCTGAATCAAGCTCGCGCGGAGATTGCCGACCTCTTACATCAAGTTCAAACTGCAAATGCCAAATACGAAAGAAATGAAAAACAGCTCGAGAAAATGGCCATGTCAATCAAGCAGCTCCTAAAGAAGCTTGTGTCAACAGAACATCAGTTGCAACAAAAGATCCAGGATGCGGAGTCCGAGATGCAGCGCAAGGAGGCATCTGACATAGAGCTGCAACAGGCTCGCTCAAAGTGTGTGATTCTCTTTCAACAAGCTCAAACTGTGAATTCCAAATACGGAGAGACAGAAAGAAAGCTCAATGATATGGCCACAGAGAACAAGCAGCTTCTCGAAAACTTTGAGTCGACAAGACATAGACTGCAGCATGAGATCCGGGATGTGGGGTCCGAGTTGCAGGGAAAGGAGGCCAATTTGATACCGGCTTGGGCCGCCATCACTGCGAAGAAGGAGGTGTCGGATAAAGAGTTACAACAGGCTCGTTTGGAGAATACCGGCATCTTGGATCAAGTTCAAGCCATAAATGCCAGTTGCGAAGAAAATGAAAGACAGCTCGAGATAATGCCCATTGAGAACAAGCAGCTTCTCATCAAGCTTGAGTCAAGGGATCATGGATTTGACCAAAAGGTCCAGGATGAAGGGTTCGATGTACAGCAAAAGGGGGTCAATTTAGTGACAAAGTCTGCCGTCATCACTGATGCGCAGGAGGTGTTAGATATGGAGCTACACCACACTCACTCTGAGATTGACGTCCTCTTGCAACAATTTCATACTATGAATGCCAAATACGAAGAAAACGAAAGGCAGCTCGAGATAATGGCCATAGAGAACAAGCAGCTTCTAAAAGAGCTTGACTCGTTCGAGCATGAATTGCAACAAAAGATCCAGGATGTAGGATCTGAGATACAACAAAAGGAAGTCACTGTGGTAGCGAAGAGTGCAGCCATCACTGCGGAGAAGGAGGGGTCAAACATGGAGCTACAAAAGGATCAGTTAGAGATTGCTGATCTCTCGCAACAAGTTGAAACTATGAATGCCAAATACGCCGGAAACGAAAGACGGCGCGATGAAGTGACCATTGAGAACAAGCAGCTTCTTAACAAGCTTGATTTGACCGTGCATGAATTACAACAAAAGATCCATCATCCGACCATGCAGTCCGAGGAAGCTAATTTGATATTGAAGTGTGCAGCCACCACTGCCAAGAAGGAGGCGTCGGACATGGAGCTAGACCAAGCTCGCTCAGAGATTGCTGACCTCTTGCAACAAGTTGAAACTATGAATGCCAAGTACGAGCAAAATGAAAGGCAACTCGAGACAATGGCCGCAGAGAAGAAGGAACTCTTTGAAGAACTTGAGTCGAGGGAGCAAAAATTGCAACAAAAAATCCAGAATATAAGGTCTGAGATGTACCAAAAGGAAGAAAATTTGGTAGCGACGTGTGCAGCCATCACTGCGGAGAAGGAGGCGTCAGACAAAGAGCTACAAGAGGCTCGCGCGGAGATTGATGCCCTCTTGCACCAAGTTCAAACTGTGAATGTCAAAAACGAAGAAAATGAAAGACAGCTCGAGGCAATGGCCGTGGAGAACAAGCAGCTATTTGACAAGATTGAGTCGAGGGAGCATGAATTACAACGAAAGGGCCAGGATGTAGGGTCTGAAGCGCGACGCAATGAGGCCAATTTGTTAGCGAAGTGTGCAGCTTTCTATGCGGAGAAGGATGCGTCGGATATGGAGCTACGCCAGGCTCGCTGTGTTCTTTCTGAGACCCAGTCTCGCTTATCTAATCTCAAGGAAGAACTGACCAAACCGCGCCAAACGACACCGGCTCTCCAAAGCGGTAAACAGGCATCGGACCCAAAGCTCGCAGAACTCTGTGGGCGGCTCCAAGCGCTGACATACCACTTAGAATCAGCCCGGTCGGCCATCGCCATGCTCGAAGCAAAACTCCGGGTCAAGGACGAGAACTGCGAGCGGTTATCATCCATTGAGCAAAAGCTTGTCAGGGAGAATTGCACGTTGAACAAAATTCGAAGAGATTTGCACAATCGCGTGATACAGTTAAGTGGTAACATTCGCGTATTCATTCGCGTTCGGCCTTTGATCGAGAGCGAACACCAAACGGCGACGCGGCATTGTTCTTCGGCAAACCATGGGCGCCCGTCAAAAGGTTGCTTGCTCCCATCGTCGACGTCACGCGGATCGCCTGCGCCTTCTTCGGCCAGGCCATCGCGGCGAGGATCCACTGTCACGCCCTCGTCCCGATACGCATCGAGGAGCGAGGATGGTGCCGCCGAATGTCCATTTCGCTTCCCTTCCATTGACGAGCGTAACACAACCTGCACCAGGGTATCATCCTCTCCCGGCAATCCGCCATCTCCTTCTTTCGACTGCACGCCGTTCAATGACATGACGAGGCAGACCATTGTGCTCACAGAACCCTATAAAGACCGTGGCGGTTTGAACCCTCGCCGTAAGAGGTGGAAGTATGGATTCGATCGAGTTTTTCATCAGGACAATGGGCAGGTCGATATATGGGAAAGCGCCGAGCCGTTGGTCCAGAGTTGTATCGATGGGTTTCGTGTGTGCATGTTTGCTTATGGACAGGTAAGTCCTTCTCGCTACCATGTTAAAATCGCATTTAATGCCTGCTACAAGATGTTGCGTGAAGTTTTTAACCATTGTATTGTTTGCCGATGCGCCCTATTAGACCGGCAGTGGAAAGACACATACCATGATCGGAAATTCTGAGAATCGTGGCCTTATCCCCAGAGCCGTCGAAAGGCTCTTTGCCGCCAAGCAAGAAATTGAAAGCAGTCCCCACGAAGATGTTTCTGTAGATATCCGAGTCGAGTTGCTCGAGATATACAATGAGGATGTCCGGGACTTGCTCGGCGATAATCTGAAACTCAATTCCAGCAAGGCATTCTGCAACGTCAAAGCGAATGCACGGGACGAAAAAGAAGTGGCAGGAATCCTCCAAATGGTTAAGGAGCGACGTTGTGCGGAGGCAACCAACTCAAATAGAGAGTCTTCCCGCTCCCACTTGCTATTTATCATTCATTTCGACGTCGCTTCCTCTTGCAACGACGGTGCCGCGACCAGGAGCGGACGCCTTCACGTTGTCGACCTCGCAGGGAGCGAAAGCCTCGACGAGAGCGGATCTCTTGACAGTGCGCTCTTGGCTGAGGCGAAGCACATTAACAAATCTCTCTCCACCTTGGCGTTGGTCGTCGAAAAGCTCCAGGCCAAAAAGTCAGCAAACGAGCATATACCCTACCGCGACAGCAAGCTGACGTACCTGTTGCGCAATTCCCTCGGAGGGGATTCCAAGACCTTNAGCTGACGTACCTGTTGCGCAATTCCCTCGGAGGGGATTCCAAGACCTTGGCGATCGTGTGCTGCAGCCCCCATCAGGCTCATTTCAATGAGAGTTTGAATTCGCTTCGATTTGCGGCCAAGATGAGCAAAGTGGAAATGAAGGATACGAACACATTCGAGTGTGGGTGGGAATATTGAAATCACCCATCCCAATCCCGACAATCTTGTGATGGGATTTTTTCAATCGGCAGATAACATGAGCAATTCCTTACCATAGCCTGACGCGCAAGTGGATTTTTTGTGTATAGAAGGGGGGACCAAATGGCTTGTGGCGACAATTGGGCCTCTGGTAACTCCCGGTTCCCGGTGCCGTCCATTTTGATAGCGTTGAATCTGGAACTAGAGCACCCTTGTAGACATTAGTGCACCAGAGAGGGTGATCACGCACACTCAATAAAATCAAGTTCTCCCTTGTGATGGGTGGAGGCATGCAATATGGCAATACCTGTTCAACTAACAATGTCCAGATCACCTGCTGTGCGCTCGTGTAGTCTCTCCAATCCTAGAGCGCATAAAGGTGGAGTGGGAGAGCAATAGCCTCTTTGTGAGCCCAAACCAGGATTTGCTTACAGCACAAAAGAATAGACCAAGCCCAATGCTTTTGAATTTTACAACATATGAGCTGATAATAATCAGAAGTTAAATATTGCATGAAATTATGCATTGTTTTCACTTTGCCATGCTCCTCGTGGTTTAGCCTTCTAAAAATTGTGAACAAGCATTTGACTGTGTCTCCAAGGTCCATGGGGCAAAGTTTTGCCATCACTCTGCAAACATCCCCCCTCCCATTCGCTCCCATTGCTGTGACAAACAGACTGCAGTCGCAGACCACCGAAAATCAAACACTCAAATGAGCTCATAGTAACGATTGATCGTCTACGACTCAAAACCTGCCTTGCACACCAGCAAGGCACCAACAGGGATGTTGTCCATTTCAGGCTTGGACCGACGGTGCCCTTCTTCTTTTGATCAAGGGGAGAACGTTCACGCTGCCCTGTCAGCTCTGAGCCACCTTCCTCTGTGTTGGTGAGTATGTGCATCCGTCATCATCGAAGTCATTGAGCCGTCTTCCCTGGCTTGCCCTGCCCACCATGTACATATTTGCTTGCTCCTCCTTCAAGCAACCTAATCACGCTGCGTTGACGTACTCTCTTAGCTGGATCAGCAAGTTGCTGTCCACCAGGCGACCACCACAAGCACAGCAGCCATCCACCAACAGTCCTCTCTTTGCTGAATGAGAACGAGCCAATGAACAGGCTTCTCTTCACAGAGTCAACAACTGATGACATTTTTTCCTACTAGGTGAGGAAAACATCTCGCTTAGACTAAGTATCCCAAATTCAACCAAAATTGTTGAAACAGGTCAAAAACAGCAATTGGTTTTGAGCCTGTAGTACTAAGTCCTGCAGGTACTCAAAACCAATCTCTTGCATTTGTGCGTGGACATGACAAAGGGTATTTTGGGGGGAACAATAAGAAACAATAGGCCATTTTAGTCTCTAAAGTAGGAATAATATATCTATCTCTGTGGTGTGTGACAGCCAGGAGCGGAACCATGAGCGACCATTGCCGTGGCAATGGTTGCAGTAATTTGATGGATCCCTCAATTATTATTAAGGAATCCGTCTAAAACTATCTTGGAGAAGGGCTGGTGAACAGCAATTGGCAAAAAATTAAGAAGTAACCAAATATTAAGTAGAGATTATATGGTGACAATTTATTTATTCATCCGCCAAATTTGCGTGATACCCTGGATTTAGTTGACAACTTTCCGGCTATTCTCCACAGCTACTAAACTACCAATGCCTTCTAAAGGCACCGGGCAGCAATAGTGTGGAGTGTTAGTTAATAATTCTTAGTAGAAATTAATCATTACCCAAGTGTCTACTACACCTTCAATTGATGAACAAAAATGCATGGTTGCTGTACCGCGTAGTTGTTACGGACCACGCGGCCCAACTTCTAGCGTGGTTGCCACTGGACAAGGTCTGCCGTCCAGTGGAAACCACGCTAGAAGCTTTAGACTGATGATGGTACCGGTCTTGGGTGCCATTGTCAATCTCAGGCAATAGTGATGTGTGTTGTGCCCATTAAGATAGCACCTACGATATTTTTTAGTTGTATTTTGTTGTTTTGTAGACGTCAACGTATTGTATGGTTCTTCATTTTTATGCATCAATTTGGCTGAGAAGAGCAGACTTTGCCAAAGCATTGCGCATTGGATATCAAGATAATTCTATGATTCAAAGTAATGACAACATCTACCATCTACAACACTTCAAGGTTTTGTCATTGTGCGCAGATGAGCATTTGGAATGGGCTATGGTAGTGTTCTTGCTTGGTGAAGTGACTAATGTTTTGGGGTTCAATTCATCTACTTAGTTAACAGCTTTCCTGCTAAGTGGTTTCTGGTGGATTGGCTCTCTGCTGGCAT
>JALLOY010000710.1:0-10332 GCA_036939835.1 Thalassiosira delicatula
GCGGTCGATGGATGGAGCACTGGCTTAGGTCTTGATAGACCAGCTGTGGCAAAGAACATTCTCTCCGGAAGGCAAAACATACACATACACATACACATGCAGACTTGGTTTTCTTATCACACATCAGACTAGCGTCCCAGTGCCCCCCTTGTTTTCCAACGTTATTTAAGGGCCGCGACAGCACTAATACTAAATGTGTACTCCTAAAATTCATAACGGTTCCAGCCAAGGAAGTGGTGTATTAATTCCGCCCGTTTTGCACCCCTCCTTTTCATATTCCAAAAATGACAAAAAATATAACCCACCCCATCAAACCACCATGACTTCGGCCGCCAACGTCAATAAGAGCAGCGGCCGAATCAGATTCCTCCTGCTGCTCGCATCTTTCGCCGGCCTGAGCCTTCTCCATCAGACCCAAGGAGAATTATGGAAAGAGAATGATTCGTTCCCGGTGACGTCAAACGCCATTAATGTTGTAGGAGTAGCTTTGTTGAAATCCATCGGTTTCAAGGAGTTGGTTCCGTTGTTGTTGTCGCCGTCGCCCGCCGTCGTCGAAGAGGAGGAGAAGGATGAGGAGGAGCCGTCCGACAACATAACGATCTACCTCGCCGATCCTTCCTCCGGCGATGCATCCTCCGCGGACTACATTTCGTTCGCCTCGACGTGGCACCGCACAACGACGTACGACGACATCCTGCGCACCTCGTCCACCGCGAACGCAGAACTCCGACGGAAACTCCTAAACCAAAACGTCACCGTGATCTTCCACACGAGTCCCAAGACCGCGTCGTCCACGCTACGGAAGGCGTGCCTCAAGACGCAGTACGATACCTGCCACCTCCCGCGAAAACCGGCGGGGAACACGTGGCCGAACGGGTACCGGACTCCCAAGGTCCTTACCGGACTGTTCGCCGAGTGTCCCGCCACGCGTCACTTCTGCGCGAAGGAATACATCCCGGTGACGAGGGGTTACGCGAAATTGTACGACGCGCGGAATGTGTTTCTGCACGCGTTCCCGTTTCGGAATTACGACGAGTGGGCGAGGAGCGCGCTTCGTCAGGTACGCTCGAGGGACGGGGAGGAGGGGTGTCGCGAGACGGAGGACGAGCTGTTGGACGAGTGCAGGCCGCACCCGTACGAATTGAATTTCGAAAGGTGAGGGATGTAAACGACGAGAGGAGGAAGGAAGGGCGCGGAGATTCTCCGTTTTTCGAGTGTTTCAAATCCCCCCATATCGCGAACCACCGACGCGCTACTCGCCTCACGCGCCGCCTCGAATATATCCGTGCTTTACAGGTACACCAAATCGTTCATGGCCAACTTCGTGTACGCCTACCGAAAGTTGCGATCCTCGAATCCGAAAGTGAACGACGACCGCCACGTCTTCCTCGTGTACCGGTACGACGCCCTGCACGAGACCCTTTCCTGGCTGAACGACGCGTACGGTTGTTGTGCTCCTCCTGAGGGGAACAAACGCATCAATGAACCTCGGCAAGGAGGCGCAACGAGTCGCGCCACAACAAGGGGAGGATGCTGGTGAAGTTTAACGGCTGTTTCAGCAACCGACTTGCCGGATTGAGATTCGAGAAATATGAGAGGGGGGAGGGGGGGTGAGAGGGAGAGGGAAAGGAACGGGGAGGAATGATCACAGTACGCCTTCGCGAAGATTTGGCGACCGTTTTGGCGACAAGCTTGCCGGATTGTGATTTGAGAAGTTTGTGACTGTTTGTGAGAGGAGGGTCGAGAGGAGAAGGGGGGGGGGATCCTTCGGGCGTCGGATCCCTCGACAGACTTCGTCGGGTGGTTCGGTTTCGAGGTGGGCGGCGCCGCGTGTGGCGCATCCGGCTGCCATCGATTATCGCGTCGAGAGTCGATTCCCCATTTTGTGCGCAGGAGCGGGAGCCGCACTCGGTTTTTATGGCGAGACATTGTAGTGCTAGATGAGAAAATTCACATAAATCTGTTGGGGAAAGTCAGAATCTACGTCAATGTGTTGCCATGTCACAAAATCTGCATTAAGCGCGCGGCGCCTCGCCATGGTCGTCCTCGAATTCACACCTCACGATGGACTCGAGAAGAAATCTTCGAGGGGGTGGACTCGAGCTCGAATGGCAGCCCATCGTCCCAGAAATCGGACAGCGACGACGCGCGGCACAGTTCCTCCCAGACTTGATCGACCGGAGGGATTTCGAACGGCGCCTGGCAATTGTCGCGTGCGAGGCAAATGGCGACGCAGTTGCTTGCGCCGTACATAATTTTCAACGGTGTGGGCGAAAGCCTAATTGCGAAGCCATCGTTGATCGACAGGTGATCTTTGATGTTTCTGCTCTCGCCGAGGACGGTACTCATCGGGAACACGCCAATTTCGATTCTGTCGACGCCCTGCTAGTTGTCGCAAACGGTCCTGGCGTGGATCTCCTCCCCTGGATCCGCCGCATTCAGCCTGCGGCGATCAACAAACCTTGGTGGCATCCAGTTATCTGCCCTCTTCCATGTTTTCGATGTTCTCCCGATCGATGTAACACGCGTCATTGCCATCGAGGCAGCCCTCGCAGTATTCGTCCTGCGTCTCCACTTTCCCCTCGATTGATGTGTGGAGGTAGACGCCCATGTCGATTTCCGCTGCGCCATACTCGGAGGAGTTAGTACCCTGGAAGAATTAAGGTGAAATCCAAGAGTCTGAGCGTTTTGCACACTGCAGTTGGAGCTCGCGTTGACACCATGCTGTTCCATCGCGTGATGGGAAGTGGGATCACCATAGGCAATCGACTACCATCGGAGAATTGGATAACATCATGTCAGATGACAATCGGCTCGTGATGCAAGACTGATTCTTCAATGTCTGCATTGGTACTAGGGAGATTTAAATTTTACGTCGTGACTTAATTGTGCACACCTCAGTCTGAGTATTGGGAAACCATTCAATACTAACCACACGCAATCGCTACTGGAACTTATATATTTACCCAACTGGTAAGATCCCTTGCCCCATTAAATGCTGCATTGTTTGCACGGAACAATTTGCTGTCAACCTTTCAAAGAAGCCAGGCAAGCAGCATTTGGTAAAAAGCACATATTCCTTGCTGCTCAGCTTCTGAAAGCTCCACACACACACACACTCGTTCAACTAACAAAAGAAGGAATCGCCATTACCACAGGGATAGGGTCTGAGTGGAAACAAACTGAAATGTGAGAACACAATACGCAAAAAAGAAATGCCAAGACACGGCAGAATGAAATCTGAATGCAGGCTTGCTACTTTCCCCGTTTCGTTTCTTGTTTTATCTTTTCTGCATTCAGCCTCCTGTCCTCCATCATCCAGCTGTGCCGACACAAAATTATATGCTGCAGCTCTAGACTCTTGTTCTGTGCAAAGCTATCCTAGACCTTGTTAACTGTAAGCCAGAGATTGTTAGTGGATTTCACAACGATCTTTGATCTTTTGTTGCCTCTTGCGAGACCTAATTGCTTAGAGTACTTCCAGGATAATTGACCTGAGGCAAAGATGTAGCACATGCACTCATGAGCAAAGCAAGGATCAAAATATTTCCCTCGATGCACCAATCTAGAGAACACCCGGTGTTATTTCAATGCGGACGAATCAAGAAGCACGATTAGTTGTACAACCAAAGGTAGCCCCCGGTAGCGCCCACAACATGACTTTTCTACTGCCTCTAGAGTTATTTGGTTTTGTTTCATGGGGAAATAAACAAATTTTGCCGCACAAAAGAATTTATAAGTTTATTCAAAGTACAATATCTAAAATCCGAAACTCTGACCGAATTTTCTTTGTTCAGGAGCGGAAGTAGATGTGGTGGCAAGTTGGTGGCAAGTATCTGTATTTTGCATCGATCAAACATTGCGGGTGTTTTGAGATTGGTTCTCTATCAGGGTGAAGATCGTTGCCGACACTACTATTGGGCCACATTAGTATACATAGTTCGCCACGTAGAGGGATTCGAAGTTACTGGGCTGAGACCCGGGCACATATTCCCCTTTGCTGGCCTCAGAGTTGGCTTGGGCCCTGGCAAGGAGTGCTTTCTGGGCGGCTTCCACGTTGGATTTTTCACCATCCCAAGCCTTCAGCGCAGAGGACTGGTTGGCACGGCTGAAGGAGAAAGTCATGGCCCAAGGTCCGAGGCGGTCGATGGAGTTGATGGCATTGAGGAAGATACTCGAGTCTTCTTCGGACAGCCCACCGCTGAGGAAGGTAATTCCAGGGACAGACGCTGGGACAGAACGCTCCAAGGTCTGCACAGTCAGACGAGCAACCTGAAAATCGATAGTAAGCCAAACATACGTTAGCTCAATTGCCAACATGATACGTTCCACATTAAAATTCAGTGGCAACGCTAACTCACATCTTGCGGAGTTGGCTTGCCAGGGCAATNTCATTGGGATCGTCGTCATCTTCTTTTGGATCCTTTTCGGAATCGTCGTCGGCAGCCTTAAGCTTTTGGTAGCAAGCGGACACAACCCGCTCCTGCACCTTGGCAGTGGTCTCAATATCATGAGTACCGTCAATCAGGATCTCTGGTTCCACGATAGGAACAAGGCCAGCCTCCTGGCAGATGCGAGCATAGCGGCTCAAACCGTGTGCGGCTTCATCGATGGCATAGTCCGTGGGGCACCCCTTCTCAACGTCAATGCGAAGTGCAGTGCGCCACTTGGCAAAGCGAGCTCCGCGAGCATAGTGCAAGGCTAGCCAGATTCGTTGCATTAAACAGGAACGAAAAAGTAAGGAAGCGGAGTGAGATACTCTAGTGAATGCATTTGTATTAATGTGCAGTCATAGTATCTTCTTCGGCGTCGATCAAAATTCACGAATGTTAAATGAGGTCGGATGCCAACGAAACAGAATGTAATCACTCACCGCACTTGTCGTACAAGCCATCCAAGCCGCTGCACCATGTCTCGCCCTCGACACCTCCAATAAGAGGCTTGAGACCAGTGTCCACCTTGATTCCAGGCACAATGCCTTTCGATTTCAACAATTCTGTGAAGGGAGTACCATCTGCAGCATCTTGGTAGAGTGTTTCCTCGTAGAGGATAGCTCCAGACACGTAGTCGCTAAGATTGGGGGCCGTGAAAAGGAGTTCACGCCACTGTTGGTTTGCATTGTGACGAGAGAGAAAATATGAGCACAAGTTGATAGTTGCGATATCCAACTATGACTGCGATGTCTGCGCTTACATCACGACGGTTTTCTTCGATGTTCTCCATACCAATGCTCTCGAGACGAGATCCAACGGTTCCCGTCGACTCGTCGCAGGCGAGTAGACCGCGCCCTGGACGAACGAGTGTCTTGGCCGTCTCCTTGAGTTCATCGGAATATTCCTCGAGAGACCCACGGAGAGAAGTCGCGCGGGTGGCAACTTTTCCTTGAGGGGCAACGAAGCTGGCCGACTTGTTGACAGCGAATGCAGCTAGGGCGAAGGGAGTAATGAGTTTCATCTTGGTTTGAGTTGGTACTTCGTTAAGATGTTTCAGGCTTGAATTTATGGGATCCTCACACATGCCTCAAACGATCCGTCGGAGGATTGTTCTGCAACGTCACTCAACCTCCTCCCCGCTGCGACGTCATACGTCATCCTCTCACATTAAGATTGACGGTTCCCGAGAGGACGAAACGGTCTGAGACGTAAGGCGTGATGGTGGTATCGTAGCAAAATAGCAAGAGTCTTCTGGATGCTCATGGGCGCAGTGCATGAAGCAAAATGGATTGCTTTACTCGTAGTATCGTAATGCTACAAGAGTATTGTACTCCTACCTAACACTTTTGCACGCGTTGGCACGCATCCAGCCTGCATCCAGCATGCGAACAGTCTCCTCTCGGTTTGATTTTGGCTGTGAAGTAGAATAAATACTGGGGTTTCATATTTATCTTTCACCCCCTCTACGAAGTCAGAGTAGCCAAAATATTTGTCACCCCCCAGACGAAAGTTCACGTTCCTCCGTATCTTTCTATGGCCTCGTGTTTCCCGCCATATTCTAGCTTGCCACCCCCCTCTTTGTCACCCCAGGGGTGACAGTTAGTGGTACATCGGAGTTCCGGATAGTACATGCGAGAGAGATATGCATCCCACACAATTCCATCCCAACTCACGTAGGTATCGTACCATGAGATAAAACGACAACGCTAGCGCCCGCCAGCCGCCATGCACGAGACCAAAGCTCAAATCATGCCGGTCTGCAATCTAGAACAGTGAAAAAAGGAGTTAGATCTCGTGGGAAGTGATCATGAGAGCAGGTCGCATGGGCTGTTGCATGCAGCGCGAGCACGTTTACGCCAATCGTACCAGCATCGGACACACTTGCGTGATGACTTGCGTCACACACACATCATCCTTGCTATTGTGATTTTCCATCTCTACATGCCTGCGTAGATACGACAGTTGTAGATGGTTGTAGGCACAAGGCTCGCTCGGGATTGGCTACAGACAGACACCGAACTGCACGCAGCAAACGCTTGCCACCGGCTTCTGATTAAGATCTACAATGTTTACTTTTTTCGCCATCGCAATGAAATGCAATAGCAATGGAATACTGATCGGCCCCTATTATTTTGGCATTTGACAAGATCCCTCTTCCATTTAGTAATGACTCGCGTGGTTCTCCCTTTCCTTACTATTTTGGCATGCTTGCAGATGCTGCGTGGAGCTCTCAGCTTCACAATCCAACCGAAGGCATCCCTTGGATTTCCAGGAAGATGTACAATGTCCCTGAAAGCAACAAGAAAGGAGGCGGACAATAAGAAGGAACTTGATGATGAGGAATCATACACACCAGCTCCGTGGGAAGATGAACTGCGATATGTTATCAACAAAAGACGGCTCGAGAAAAGTTGGACGGACAGAATGATAAGAAGCAAGCCTCGATTTCTTTCATATAAAATGTGCAGCGAGTGGGCATGCCATCAAAATATGTGGACCGACAGAAAGGAATGGATGGATTGGATTGACTTGGGAGAAGGCAAACCTAGCTTAGTCCCATCCGATCCCGAGCGCCATTACCGCAATCAAGGCACGTGGGTTTCATGGAATGACTTTCTGGGCTTGGCGATAGACCCTGATTCGATGGATGGTGCCGGGATCTGAAAGAACTTAACGTGGAAATAAACAGTAAGTAACATGAAATGTTCGTACATTTGCTCAGTACCTTCATGATGCATAGGATTAGACAAAATAAAGGTATAGCAAATCAATGAATAGTATTCGCTCTCGAACTGCGTCACTCGCATGCATTCTATCTCCGTTTGCATGGCCTGGGTTAAACGTGCAAAGTAGAATGTCATGGTTAAACTTCCATATAAATATTTCAGCACTTTGCAAATTGGAATCATAGTTTCGGTCCTCGATAAAGTACCCTCTAGCTGGACCGTCCACTTTGGGATTTGCTTGTCATTTTGGATTATGGAATTTTTGTTTCCTGCCAGAACTTTGCGGTGGGACTGTTAGAAGTTAGGGTTATAGTAACTGGCAAGACTAGTGATTTTTCTTTCCGGATATGGCGGTTTTAGAAAGCTGAGATAAGAGTTTGGTGGAAGCCACGAAGAAGGATTGTTACCGGTTGTGAGTTTGTTGGAAATACTCTTCTGACGTAACTCTAGACAGCTTGACATAGTGGCCTCCATGCATGCAGCCAATGGCTCTCCGCAAGGTTTAACAAGGGGGACAGTCCTTTGAGTTGTATCGCCCTACTTCTGCAGCCCAGTGTCTTTGATGATCAAGCGCACCTGGTGAGGTGGGAGGGGGGAAACTGATTAGTTTTATTGTAATACCGCAAATGTTTGCTGAAACAGCAACAACGAAAGGGTTCGCACTAGATGTTCCGGCAAGTACACCTGCATACTGCTTCGTTTCGTTCCACTCATCATCAGGGTCTATGTGTGCATCACTGTATGGCGTTGACCACTCACGCTCACCCCAGCCGTGTGCATCTAGTCTGCTTCCAAAGAACGAAAAGCCGATCGGTTTGCGAGCCGCAACACTGTCGCCTCAGCATAGCAGAGAAAAGCCTCCAGCGCTAACAATTGTTGCCCCAGAATCACGTGCACGCGTCCCGTGTAATTTATTGTCATATGATTCGTCGTCGAGGTCCACCTTTAACGCATTTGCTTTATCTACAGCTGTAGCGTTGAAGAGAGTATGGTCCCACTCTGCCGGGGTGCATCGAATCTGAGCGTATTGCCACAAATGCCCCCGCAAACTCCAGTTTGCATCTCAAGTAAAATCATATGCAAGAGTAATGGTATTAGCACGATTGGATCCTAGATTTGTTGTTGTTCCGGGAGCCACTCTAGGGTTTGCTGCATAGGGAATGTCTGTGACACCTACATCACTGTTCAGTGAACTAATCATTTCTCTGATGATGGGCCTTCTGTGTGATTATCGTCATCATAGGGGTCTCCAGGTTTGACAATGAAAGTGTGTCTGATAGCTGTTCCTAAATCTTGATGATTTGTGTTCCAATTGTGCTGGACACAATATATTACCCCACTGTCTCCATCTCTGCCGGAGAATGCCCACAAGAGCGTCATGCGCCAATGTCATTATTACTGGATTTAGTAAGGTGAACATAACATTTGTTCATGACAGTTTCGGCTATTTTCATGGGAGGAAGGAAGACCCTCAGAATCACGAGATTACTTGTAATTTCAATATTATCTTTAGCCACAAGATCATCGACAACTGAAGATGTGAATAAAACTCTATACCATTGAGTCAAATCTGGCAAGCCGGATTTTGTATTGCCTTGAGTTAGTCCTATGGTATATTGAAGGAGGATTTCGCTTGGAATCCAGGACACTTATTTTCAGTATCCTCAGCCAGACAAGAGCTTTACGTCAAACGCGAGATCATTTGATCCTGGTAGGAGCCTGTGGTCATGATAGAGGGCTTAATGGGGCTTGGTGTTATTTGTTTCTTTTGGGAGACTCCATGTTATCAAGTGTGGAAGACTTGAACCCTAGGAGGAGAGAACGCCAAGACCATTTACTGTCATTGGTGTCTGCAAAGATACCAATCATAGCATTTTAGCAGAGAGGGAGCACTTTGGGCTTCAATGGTCAGTGTCCATCAGTGTCAGTATAATCGAAATATGTGATCTTTCTTCTCGCCTCTTCATTTTACTACTTTGTAGTCCAAGATACGCTCACCAGATGTTAAATAGATTGTTTACTCTTGGTCATAATCTAATTACCCTAATTGATGTAAAAAAAGATCTGCTCCATTCTTCTTCATTTGTAGGTATTTTTGTATCAATGGCTTTTCAGCTTGGTCTCCTTTTTAACGTAGGTCTCTTAAATGCAAAGTGGAGAAATGATGATGTATGTTTATATGTGCTTGACATTTCCATCCATGTAGCCCATCTATGGGTAATGTTATTTTACCCCACGCAACAAATGAGCACCAAAACTAATTTCCTACCCAACAGATTTGTACATCTCCTGCAGAGGGCAGCCAATACCAATGCACTGCCAAGCAAGTGGAGGGTGCAAACAAATCTCTCAGTTTTACATGAATATGTTTACTTACCATTAAAATAATCTCCTAGCTCTCCTTTTATGATTTGAATAGTTCTAATGTATCTTGTGATATATCTAAATTTGAGACCCCGGTCCCCATCATTCTCCAAGTCATCCTTATCCACATATATCAAGCACTGTTGTCAAGGTGATGTTGTGAAGAAACATATGCCGATTAATCAGACGTTGGTCTGATTAAGAGCATTTCTGATCCACTCCTCAACGCAAACAATGACATGATTTGCATTTAACCTAATGACAAGGATGTACCATAGGCCTCATTTTTTCAATCCATGCATGTATCAACTGCTATGGTTAAAGTGCAATAGTAAAAAGGCATCATAATGATTGATAAGTTGATGATCTGCCTAGGAGCATTTCTAACCTCCACAAACTGAGCATGGTCAATGACGGGCTTGGACCAATAGGGATGATTCTAATTCTAATGTCAAGCATGTGTCCCAGGCCTCTAACTAGCCCTCTACCTATATGAAAAGGATTTAGGGCGGTTTGCATCCAAAATCATTATATCACAAGATTCTCCAAAAAACACCATACTCTGGTCGATCAGTTGTTGGTCTGATTATGAGCATTTCTGATGTCCGACCCAGTACGATTTGTGTCATTATTTGCATTGGCCTCCAGGTCTCAAACTGGCCTACCATACATATGAAATGCATTTGGGACCATTTGTTAGCCATTATACATGAATCAATCACCATGGCCATAGTGCTACGGCAAAGAAATGCCATGCTGGTTAAAAGGAATGCTGTTATAAGGATTTTGGTCTCAATATTGAGACCACT
>JALLOY010000711.1:0-10331 GCA_036939835.1 Thalassiosira delicatula
GCATGTTCAGTGTGAGGGGCTATTTTTGTCTATCACCAATTTTAACTCCTCTAATATTGACGTCGCGCTACTACTCGACAAGGGTTTAACCCCAATCCTAACTCTATCAGATGTAAGTAGGTTTTAGTATTGCATTCTCATCTGAATGTAGGATCGGCATCGTGGGGCATCAATATTATTTGGAAACCCTCACTGATGATTCCAACTTGCCCCAACCATGGCGGCCGCCGTTGTCACAAGGCACGCGTCGACGGAAACCAGTAGATCTGCCCAGTGGAGAGAGTAGGACGCTAATATACCCCTTAATAAACGTTGATGTAGTTTTATAGAAGCATTAAATAAGATTAACTAGGTATATTTATCATAGCCAAGAAGTGGCAATGTTGCAGCTTAATTTTCTTTTAGAACTTAGCAAACCATCCCCTGGGTGCTGCGATGGTCGGGTTGGCGTCTCGACACACCCACACGCCGTCAAATTACATCAGGTATCATCTGGTGTCGTTCGATCCCTTCCGACTTCCCATGACGATGTCACGGGAAGCAGGAACGACATGGGTTCTGTACCCCCCTTGTTTGCAACTTAGCAGCACCCGTTGCCGTCAAATGCTGCAACGGTCAAATTGGCGCCTCAATCGCACCCTCGCATCATCAAATGATGCCGATTATCATCCGGCACCATTTGATGATGTAAGGGGGCGGTCGGTCACTTCCTGTTTCGCATGATGGCGTCATGAGAAGCAGGAACGACTTGGGCTGGGTGCCCTCCCCCTGGGATTCAACCTTGATGTTCCCCAAGTCGAACCATTGTCAGCTGTCCCAATAGCCCTCGGGCGGGCTGCTGGTGACGCAGTCCCCTCCAGGGGCATCATAGGAAGTTGGTGAGGGGTCTGTGTCACAGGGTTAGGGTGCATCTGAACCGCAAGCGGCAAATATCGCATCGTTGATACAACTTGAATGAAAACCTCAACATCTCCTCAAGTTTGAAGCCTCCAAGCATGGTGATCCAGTCATATTTTGATCAGGGTATCATATATCAATCGAACGGTAAGGAGTCAAGGGAAACTGCTGTGGGGGTGTGACATCACGTGGGACAATCTGCGGAGGATTTAGTAGCAATTTCTGGGGTAACGTCACAAGGCGACAAAAAACGATATTTGAGGGGTGCGCCAGTACTAATACTAAATATGTACTCATATTGTATGTATCATCAATTGAGGTTGCAAGCGGTGATGATCGGTTTGTTAACAAGGGCTGCAATCAATTTGTATTTTGTTGATAGTATCAGTGTAATCAATACCCATCACAAAGGTGACCATGTTTAGCATCCGAATAATTGGATTTCGCAGTACTATATCTCTGTTCTGCATTGCACTATGCAATGGATGCAAGGTGGTGAATGTCTACCTTGAGATAGTGTTCATATTGCGCCTTGATTTGGACGCAATCAATTGGATGGATATTATCGTTGTATCACGCCCGTATTCAGATGAGACATAATATTCTTTTACTTCATTGGGGGGATACCTAGGTACCAGGAAATCAAGGGAATGAGTTACAAATATAATTGGGAATAAACTCAAAACGCATCAATTAAATGTAAATTACAATCAATTAAAACCTTTAAATAAATAAATAAACCAAGTAAAAGTATATCAGCGATTCTATCGGAAACTTTTTCAGCTTGGGAGACAATCAACTTCATTGCGATGATACGTCAGATTGGGACCGACTCCAATCTGTGGACATAATATAGCAAAATATTGCAATAGATTGAGACACATATCACAAGATGTTTGCAATCAAGCGCAAACTTACAGCGAACTACGCTAATTGTGTCAACCTAATACAAAGGGGACTAATGTAGGGCTGCGAGACCATCACAAGTAGGACCGAAGACAAAAAGACCGACAAATAGGTGGAAGGCATTCGCTGTGTCGCAACAACCTCTCGCTGGTCGGCGATCAGCAGCGGCTAGTGCTTTGTCACTGAATAACAGGCATGGAGTCAGGATACATCCGCCCCTCACCGTGAACGATGTCGAGTAAATACAACCGTCCAAACATTCCCGGTGGGGTGGAGCGTTTTGGAGCCTGTGGCAGTCATGTGGCGATAATGGGAGCGCGTCGTGGTGATGCTTGAAGCATTGGCGGATGTGTGTTGAACGCGTCGGCCAGGGAACCCGTGACTGGAAAGAAGTAGGTTCAAAGTCATCGATCTACTTATACTATAGGAATTGGTACAAGCTACAAGACCTGAGGCACGCACAAAAATGTAAAAATAGCTAGGTAGTAAAATCAATTGCTGTGCGCCACCTTAAACAACCAAAGTAAGTGGCCTGGTGTTGATTGTTATGTTTTCATTTAATGACTGCACCATGGCATGTTTGCATAGTGTAAAGGCATTGAAATTTAGAACTAACCATTAGAGGCTATTAGCTTGTAAATGTTCCATTTGGGTATCGTATGGTTTCACTGTGTCGTTTAATTTCTCTCTCATAGCCTCGATCCATTTCCATAAGAAGCGTTGTCTATCGAGATGATTCAGGTGATGTTGGTAGTTGTTAGCCAAAACCGTTTTTGTATGGTAGCACGGGTCCAAAATTTTGATGCATTGCCCATGCTGTAATCACTGGAATCAGATTCACTGGGGGTGCTTATAAACATGTGTTTCTGCAAACGTCATCGGCTATATTGGTGGTACAATATTATTCATGACATTGGCTAGTATCAGAGAAATAGGCACTTTCTAAACAAGTATGATGTTCTGAAAGTGAATCTGGTATCTGTCTGGTATACTGAACTGTATCAAGCTGTCATATCTTATCGCAATGCCCCTTTCAGATCAGTAACATCTGCAATTTTAGTTTGATGATAGTTGACGCGTATGCAGCGAGTACCGCTGGGATAATGTTTCGTGAGATCTACCACCACACTCACATGATAGTGTGTGCCCATCTAAATATCATTTAGTGCGGATTTTTTTCTTTGATGAGGAAGTTGGAGTTTTCGTTGCATCATTCTGTTCGCCGTCTTTGTTTTCATCAAGAACACCTGTCACACTGGATAGTAAACAGGGCACCTCGGGCAGCTCAGAAAATATAGTCTCTTCGTCCTTTCTTGTCTTCATTTCGTTCTGGGATAATGCTTTTTCTTTATGACCAAAAATCCTTTCATCGAGAATACAACAAAAAGGTTGCCAGTAAATAAGCAAGAAATAAGCACTATATTGTTTGAAACTCGATCGCTGACATGGAAATGTGCACTGTCAAGACTCACTCATCCATCTCCAATTCTAACCGCTCTTCGAATCCCGGACCAAAATAAAGCTGGGCAATTTTGGATGATTTCCCCAGATCAATATTGGATGAGCTATACAGAGAACTTAAATCCACTTGAGCCAGTGCATGATCAATGTTCTCTCTCTCAATCTGATCCCCTGCATGAAGTTCTAAGAGGGAACTATCAGAACGAGAGAAAGATCTTTTGGTATGATCGCTGGTAACATGGTCAAGGCGCAAGGACACTGCCTGTGCATGAGACAACAACGCGAATCAACAAAGGAATGGGTGAAAGAATAAAAAATTAGTGATTTCCATGATTGATACCTTTTCCACAATTTTCCCGAAAAAGTCGTATGCAAGAAATCCTAACGCTTGCGTGGTTTCCTCATTTGGCGGCGACAACGCTGATTTTGGGTCGAATCCAATCCAATGCAAGAATATGATGGATGTAGGATGCAAGTTGTTCCACGACCCGCGACTTTGAATTGGACGCCCCCTCCCTCTCTTAACGGTTGGGGATTGTTGCATTTCTCTCTGATAATTTACTGCGGCTTTCATCTTCTTTCCAATGCCTCCTACGCGGGGCAAGAAGGATCCCCGTCGAACATCGGCAAATGTCAGGTACCAATCGCCCCCCATCACGTTTGTTCTAGCATCAAAATTAGCAAGTCTTCCAGCCAATCGACCACTCTTGGCGGCTGCCGACTCCTCCTGTTTGCATTTTTGATCATACTTGTCATCCAATGCCGCGTCATCGTAATCTTCCGGTGTTTTCTTATCATCGTCCCCATTTTTCTCAGTGTATGCCTCATGCATCTGATGGTGCGTGCATTGTTAATTGCATCGTGATGCAGAAAGTACTGAGATGAGATAACGAACGGATAATTGCAATTTCTGCGGTGTGTTTCCTCACTACTCGCCTCCTTCCATTTTTGATATGCTCCCATCTCTTCTGGGAAAAGAGTTCTCAGTTGGGAAACATCAAATCCGCAAGACACATCAAACCTTAGATGATCACCATGCCCTGACAGAAAATAAAATGAGAGAGAATCAGCCCAGGATTCCAGGATAGGTACAGTTACACTGTGAACGATTCAAGAATGGGAAAGAAAGTATGCATACCATCCATTGCGCGAAACAATAATTCATTATCAACCACCGAGTTTTGGATTCCAGTTGTTGCCTTTTTCATCTCGTCGTTGGAATATTTCCCTCCTCTGTGCATTGTAGCTATTGCGCGGGCATGGTGCCAATTATCTTTCTCGCGTCTGTATCACGAAAACACAAAACAAGCACGAAATGAAAAGGAATCTGAGAAACGTCCCAATGCTACCTGATGAATTGTTCAAGATCGGGAAGGGTAAAAGCACTCACCGGCGCAATGCTCTAGCATCGAGTATGGCGCGTTGGAGGGACGTCCGAGCCCCCAAGAGAGCTGCAGATATGACTTCCACACGGGGAACCGGGCCGTCACCAAAGGTAATGAGCATTTTTTCGCCCATTTTTCCCAATGGTAATGCCTCTATTGACCTTAAGCGTTCGGCGTTATTTTTCTTGGCTTCCCTCTTACGAGTAGCAACTTGCTTAGCGGTGGGGAATTTTGCATTATATTTCTTGGAGGCGGCCTTCCAGGCGTTGATCTTTGCCTGGTCGTCATCGTAATCGCTGTCATCGTCGTAGTTACAATCGTCGGGGATAATTGTATCTTTCTCTTGTTGGGCGCTTTGTTCACGAGCTGCGTCTGATTTCCCGCTGGATGATGATGGTGCTGGTGCCGGTGCGTGTCCTGCGACAATGGAAGAGAGCGCATTCTCGACGACATCGTTTTCTACCTCGCCTCGACTGCGGGCCAATATCAGTGAGAGAAGATCATCGAATTGGCCTTGGATGTGGCCGTTGCTGGGGGCTGTTTCGCCGTCGCCGCCAGGCATGGTGCAGATGCAAAATAGGAGGAAGAATACGATAGACGATAAGACGGCCGGAACGCTTTCGCGGTGGTCCAGTGAGCAGTGAGGCTCCTGCCTGCATCTCGAGGTTTCGGTACAATTTGTTGTACATAGGATCTCTCAATATTTATTTTCATTACGTTGACACCACCAACGACCACCACCTGCATCAAATCAAGCTCATTTTTCGTAAAAAATCACGTGCTATCGCGCCGCCGCCACGCACCACAACCATTTAAAATCTACCACAACCCCACAACCTAAATATATTTTCGCCAAACTCGCTCGAATGCGGAAATCGTTACCGTAAGCGATATCTACTGTGATAGTGTACGTATAACTAATAGATAGTATGGACATGAATATTCGCTTGAGTGTTCGCTGTTTTTATTTTTGGATAAATTTCACATCATGCGCGCGACTAATAATTCAAAATAAAATGAATGATAGCAATACGATACAACTATCAACACTACGATCGTAATACATCAACATCGGATAGCGGCGGTAGCGGCGAAAGCTCATCAACCTCATCGGAATGAACTCCAGCGATAACACCAAGCTGGCCGCCACAGCCCTCCTCGCCGGTGGCCTCGGCGCCGCGCTGAGCTACTCCTACCTCTTCCTCAAAAAGTCCGAAGGGGGCTCCCGCGAGCGATCGGCCTCCCTTTCCAACCTCAACTCGCGCACCTCCTTCATCTTCCAGGATCCCGAGTATGACATCGGCGCGTCAACCGCCGGTTCCACCACCGACACCGCCGTCCTCATGCCGCACTCTCACGAGGAACGGATGCGACGGCGCGTCGCCGCCCGCATCGCCGTCGAGGACGAGAATTCCCAGCCGCGCCAGTCCGTCACGGTCCGCGTCCCCGCCAGCTCGGCCAACTGCGGCCCGGGCTACGACTGCATCGGCCTCGCCGTCGACCTGTGGACGGAGGTCACGGTGTCCCGCGCGGAAGAGTTCGAGATCACCGCCGAGGGGGACGGAGCGGCCGAAATGCCCAAGGACGCGAGCAACTTGTTGGTCACCGGGGTCAAGGCGGCCTATGACACGGCCGAGAAGCCCATGCCGCCGCTCAAGTACCACGTGGTCAGTCGCATTCCTTACGCAAGAGGGTTGGGGAGCTCGAGCGCGGCGATTGTGGCGGGTATTATTGCTGGGTTGGTGTTGGCAGGACATCGGCTGCCCGTTTGGGGGTCAGAGAGTTTGCTGCAGATCGCAGCGACGATAGAAGGCCATCCCGATAATGTGGCGCCGGTTATTTACGGCGGCTTCCNAAATGGGGTCATTCGTTTTCGTCGGGTATTCGTATGCATTCTAACAGTTTACTGTCTCAACAATGTAACCTCACTGTCATGGCGTCATTGCTCTGTTGGTTGCTCTGGGCTCCCTATTGATATCTATCACATTTGGCAAACATTCGCGTTGATTATGATCGTCATAATTTTCAACCCACGACCTTACGGCGTGTAGGTTATTTACGGCGGCTTCCAAATTGGGATTCACAATGGAACCCGATGGGTCACAGAACGCGTGCCCTGCCCGCCAGGTACGCAATTAGTCATGTTCATACCCGACTTTATCGGGAAAACCTCCGCGGCAAGAAACGTGCTGAGCGATACCATATCCCGCACCGACGCGGCATTCAACGTCGGTAGGGTGGCATTCCTAGTGCACGCACTGGCAATGGGAAATCTCGACAATCTGAAATGGGGAGTGCAGGACCGGATGCACCAGCCTCAGCGTGCGGAGGCATTGTACAAACACTTATATCCCATGATCAAGGCGGCGGAGGAGGCGGGAGCGTGTTGCGCCTACCTCAGCGGGGCCGGCCCAACGGTCATGGCCTTGACGAGTGGCGCCTCGGGGGATATATTCACGCAGCGGGAGAAAGAAAGGACGGATTTTTCGGTGGCCAAGGCGATGATGCAGGTGGCGCAGACGTTTGGCGTGAAGGGACGGATTGTGGTGACTCTGGCAAGTAACGAGGGGGCACGGGTGGTGAAGGTGGACCCACCGTTTAGTAGTGAATATATTACATTTAGAGATAACGTGTAATAGCGTTGCGAACCATGGTGCTGGCACGCTGCCGGCACTGCCTTATTGGTTTTGTATCATTTCAATGTGCGCAAGCACCCTACAATGTATGGCGCCTGCCTGCGTATCCATAGGTAAATATCTGCGCGACCGTCCACGTTAATTTTAGCACCGGTCTTTGATTGTTACTGATGCATATTTGGCTCCAACGGGTGACACCCTTTGCTGAAGTAAGAATGCGGCTCAAACAGCGTAGACACCCGAAAAAATATTAGGTAACACAATGCATCTTGCTGAAAATAAACCAGACAAGTGTTTTTAGCAGTGAGTCTTGAGCACTGGTTGAGTAAATTGATTTGACATGATCGCCATGGTGAACATCATCCTATCTGGTGAAGCCACCCCCCCCTTGGTGTTAACAATGATAATTCCAATGACCTTTTTGGATGAATGAACAAGATGCAAGTGTACGGGTTTGGTCTAAAGTAATTGTTAAACAAAGCAAACCTTCATGCAAAACCTAGTTTTCCATACTTCTTATTCCTACATCGTTCGATCGTCTAAAACAAAGTAGAAAAATGAACCCCCCCTGGAATTCTGGCTCAGACAGGTTATGAACTTGTTTTGATAACAACAACTACAGGCAAGAACAGTCTACTGTGTGTTGTCTTTCTTTTTCTGAGGCCAAGATTCATGTGTAATATTCTAATTTTGAGTTATGCAACGATATGAAGTACAAACTTGTTTCCAAGATTGGCTTCCCAGAATCACTCCAAAGCCGTCAGCAATATAGCTTGGTACTTGGTCAAAAGCTCATTCCTGACAAGCATTGTTGAGTAAAGTTGTGACAATGGGGGGAGCTCCAGTTTCAGTTGGCCTCACGAGGGAGGTTAACTCAAACTTGCCTACCACAAACCCAGGATACACCTCAACTTGGACAGGCAATCAGGAAGGAAGGGCAGCCAAAAATCTTCTAGGCGGCTCCAGTTTATCTTGAGGATTGGTCAAGATTGGTTCCCTTGTCAGAAATACATGGTGTGTGTGCGTGCAGGGGGGGGTCCAATGTTTACTACATGTGCTGAACTCAGATGGGTTCTTATGTGGGATCAGTAGGTACAAGTTTAAACTCTTGTAAGACCAGTCCGTTCTACTTAGTATAGTATGCTAAATGCCAAAAAATCATATTGATTTTAAACAAAATCTCCATATAGACTCCTTGGTTTCTCTTTATTGATTTTTGGGGGTGCTGTCGTCAATCAAAGGCAACATACCATCATTGTCACTCGATGATGCCCATTGATCTACCATCGACCGTTGACATTGTAAGTGTGACTGACGCTGAGTCTAAAAATATGTATCATCAAATCTTTATTCCTAGTATCAACTTTTGAGCACCAAATGAAGTTGACACTCGTATCCCAAACAAAGAGAGATGTAATCATGTAGGAATTAACACAGTGCATTGACACTGGAAAAAATTGATTTGCTGCCGCTTAACATTGAGTCGTCTTATTATTAATATTACAATGGTTGAACCCATGCTGGTGGTTATGGTTATGATCCCTTCCTTTGATGAAAGGAATAGTTTACTATTTTATGTCTTTCTGTCAACAGGCGCCATTTTTTTACTGGATCTAGTTGAACTTTGCGTGGTGGACATGAATCAATCCAATAGATCACCCATTCAGCCAATATCTCTCTGTCTGGGTCTCTTTTTTGTTCAATTCATATTTGCCTTATACATCATGTACAATACTCAATCCAACCATCCATATCTTTATTTGTTGAACAATGATCCATCTCCACACTGTCATTGATCTGCTTGCCAGCAGGGTGAGGATAGTGTTTGTGCTGTTTATGCACCGTCTGTCAATGTCAATGACAAGCCATATTTCTGTGACTGGTTTCAGCTACAATGATCGTGTCTTGGCCAATCCTGCCTGGGCCAGTGTTCCACTTGATCATAAGATTGTGGTTAATAACAAATGCGACCTCAGAATGGAGAGTCGATTAGATGAATGTGCTAATTGGGGTGGGAGAGAAAGAATGAGCTTGTCTTTTTACGTATAAATTGTTGATATTGATGAATGGAGCTCACACATCTTTGCATGTTCTTATAGCAAACTAGTACAGAAACTTTCGCAAATGCTCCAGAACATTGTCAATGATGTTCCAATCCCATATGCCCCCGCTGTGGCCAGCGGTTCCCTGAATCACAATTTTGTGTTGAACAACTACTGTTGTATTGAAAAAGATGGTCAGCTGAACAAATGTGTCAACTGGGATGAGGGGCGTGTGATTGGTTTTTCAGTTCACGAGAACGGGATAGCATTGTTGTTGTTTTGCTGCACATCCATAAAACAAGACCGTAACTGTGTAAATCCTCCAGTAACTCCCCAGAATGTGAGAATGCTAATGGCCTATATTGACTATGACGCTCTAATTTCTCTCAATCCTGCTGTTGCAGGCAGAGTTGGTATGATTGTTGTGAAGAATAGATGCTACATGGGAAATGACGGTCAGTTGGGTGAATGTACTGACTTTGGCTGGGAGTCTCTTTTGTGTGTTATTGCCAACTGGTATAGTATGCAATATATACTCATGAGGACTAGTTTGGTTTCTGTGTTGTAATTTCTGGTAGATGGTAATTGGGCATTTATTCTGGGAGAAATAGGTAGGGTTTTCTCCCCCAGTAAAAAATCTTGAAAAACTAGGTGCTGTTGGAGATCTACTATATCTGGGCACTGGTCCTAATTGAAGTGTACTATATACAGCTGTCGGCATAATCTAAAAAAACTGTCATGGGCTTCCTCCTTTGATTCTTCTTGTATGTCCCTTGGACACATGTTGTCAATCTTTGACAGATGTTGGAGCAAATTTTGTTTTGTCACATTGTCGTTTGATTTTAACAAAGGCTCGCCCACACCCCTTCACTTTGGTCCTGGCGCACCAGCTCTCCAAATCAATGACCCTCATGTCCTGAGTTCCTTGCTACGTGGAATACACAGTCAAAAGAATTGGGGGGGGCGGAGTTGGGGGGTCAATATGAAGGAACAGGACAATTCAT
>JALLOY010000712.1:0-10307 GCA_036939835.1 Thalassiosira delicatula
TCTTGCTAGCCCCACCAACCAACTGCTATGGGGATGCAAAAGCTGGGCTCTAAAATACTCTTCACTTCACAACGTCAACACATTGATCCACCAATCTGTCAGAACAATACTTGGTATTTGAATGGTAGAAGTAAAGGAAAATTGACTGAAAAACACTAAACCTCGTGAAAAGTTCTAGTTCTACAACATTCAAACTGGTACAGCACGGTAGCAACTAGGCAACTCATCTTCCTTGGGAAACTTTTAAAAACTGAAGAGTCTTCCCCCCCAAACAACTTCTTATAGCATGGGTAAACAACAAACGCCTCATAGATTGGACACTCACAACGGCCAAGTCATCCTGTGCAAAAAGTTTACAAATGCTTTATCCTCCAAACACCTTCACCAAAGATGCAAATGGAAAGAAAGTTCCCGTCAATATCTTCATGGATTTGTTTGGATTGCTAAAATATTGACTTGAGGATGCATTAGATGAAATAGATGGACTTGGATGATCCACAGCGTACTCTGAGTCCCACATATTGAGATACCAGAACCCCAGAGAAGCAGCAACCTATCCGCTGCCCAGCCCCCCAGCCCCCCAGCCCCCGAGAAACATATCCCCACCTAGACGTACCCACAACAACAAATGCCATCATACCCCCTCCCATACCTGCCGCCACAACATAATCCTCCCTCCCCTCCCAGAAACAAAAGCTCACGAGACTATGATCCCAAAGGAGTAGGCACTAATCTTTTTAACTCTCTTACTATCCTAAGCTTCATAATCCAAAGAGACAGTATCAAAAGACGTATCCAGAGGAGATACATCAAAATGTTGAGGAAACATCACCCAGACAAAAACATCCCCAAAGAAACTGGATGCAACCATATAGAGGTCACCAAATACTTCCAACTACTCAACAGCTAAAGCATATCTCTGTGAAAGAATACAAATGGTACACAAAAAACGCCGACCCCCAAACAATACAAATACACCAACATAATTTTCATTTATTTCAATTTATGTTTATTCATTAATTTTGGAAAATCACACCGACTCTTCAAAATAAAAATATTCCCAATCCAAACGGGCCTATTTGATCAGAGGGAAAACATGTGAATGTTTTTTACTACCCCAATGACTCCATAATTTAAAATAAAACACGACTACCAATGCTTCCTAGCTAGCCTTTGCCACACACGACAGTTCGGATCCATAGCCAGTTTTTTGCCCAACATTCACATAGATACACTTAGCTGTAGCGATGTAACCTAACCTAACCCAACCTAACCTACATCTCATCCATAATATTGCATGAGACCAATTGCTCCTGACAAAGAAGGAACTTGTTGCTGCCCTCTTCTCCGCAATGTATGCAAACATCCCTCACTTTCAGCACCCTGCCGTTGTGGTTGTATTGTGCTTTTTTGACTTTGGACTCACAAGTTAGTTGCTGGCGCTGTGCCATGACCTTTCCAATAGGGTGGTCATAGTCAAAGATCAGGTTGCCATACAAATACCGGCTTACCACAGTGGAAACATTAACAACGACCAGGAATTTCTTTGTATACCAGCTTTCAAGCTGAAAGCCCTTATTGATCTTTGCATCCCAGCTGTCCCTCACCCCTTTCTTGTTGACAGCCTTTGACATGGCCAGTAGATTGGTCTGAGTAGTCACATCCTTGTTGTTGCCAGAAAAGAGGCAAACAGATTTGTTACAAAAACTTTAGAATTGATGCTTTATGCTGGTGTTCGTAATGTCTAACCACAACATGGGCTGGCATACATGGCAAGTTGGCACACATTCACCAGAGAACAGAACTTGCCACAGTAGGACTAATTGTTGCATTTCTGAATACAGATGCTGTACAATATGATCAGGCAATGCTCGTCCATCCAGACCTTGATCAAAGGTGTCTTCTCCATGCACTCTGTGATTGAGCCTGGGCTTCTAGTCGGATTTGAGGATGATAAGAATTTTGTGAAGGCATTCTTGACCTCACATTTCAATCAGGGATGGACAAGAACTAGCCTGGTGCCAATCTGAAGCCGAGAGAAGCGCCCGGTGACCAGCTCAATCGGCGCGCCAATGGAGGCATCCCAGACAGCGCATACGCAGAAGTTGTAAGTGACAATGTGCTGTGCCTCCTCTCACTATATACCAATAATGCTGTTAAGGATCAAGATGCTGAAGGTGTATTGGAAATCATGATCAATTGCTTGCAAATGCTTGATTTCATTCGCAGCCACAATGGCCATGTTGTTTGTCTGGACACCGGTGGGACTGACACCTTGTTTCAAACATGATTATTTGCCTTGTCATCCTGGTCAAAGAACTTGGCAGTCATTGGCAATACCTCCAACAGTGCCACCATCAACTCAAGAACATAGTGGATGTTTGCATTTACCCAACACTGATCTAGGTGCTGCTTTTGCAGCATCCGTCTCTGAATGGCGTATTTGACTCCCAGCTTTCTGGAGTACTTTGACGCCGTCTTGACCGTGTGGTTGTTTGGCACAAATTGTAACTGGACAAAATCCTTCAATGGGACCAACAGTATTTTGCTCAGCTTGCCGCTGTTGACATCCACTTTCAGACTCTTGGTTGCCTTTCAGACCCATTCAGAGATTTTCCCCGCTACTACTCCCACAGCTAGCAGGCGTCTTCTTCGTTGGGTGAGAGGTGATCCGACCTCCGGCCGGCTGGAACCTGCCCGAGCACTGGGGTAAAATGTTCACTGGGGATCGAGAGGGGGCAAATCAGGCTGATTGGGGGGGGGTTGTTCATGCCTACCTAGGTACTAAACCACTTTGTCGTCCCCGCCCAAATAGAATATTGTTGTGCTTTCTGCGTCTAGTATGGAATCTACTTAGGAACTCGTTCGTCGTGCGACTTTATCACACCCACTCCCCGATCGAGCCGACGACCGACTACCGTCCATCCTGCCTATCTCTACGATACGCTATCATCCGCTCCCGATCCGACTGACGACTCCCAGTAGCGTACCTAGATCAAAATATAATGCCATCATCGAACGCCAACGCCAACCCCGACGACGACGACGACGGCGACGACGCGAGGAGGAGCGATGCCAAGCTCCGCGTCGCCCGCCGAGAGCTCAGCGAGCAATTGAACGGCATCATCGTTTCCCATCATCGGTCGTCGTCGCCGTCATCATCAACAACGAACAGCGGCCCATCGTTGTGGACTCCGGACGACATCGAAATCTTGCACGCTGTGGCACCACCACCGTCGTCGTGGTCGCATGACCCGTCTCATCGCTGTACCGCCTCCTGCAGCTCCGAGGAGGAGGAGACGGCATCGGCGTCGTTCACAGGCACCGATGGCGATGGTGGTGGTGGCACTTTGTGTGCGTTCGAGGGATATCGATGCAAGTGCGCCTTTCAAATAGTCACACGTCGTTATTGTTGTTCCTCCTCCTCCCCGAGTAGTAGGCGCGATGACGACGGTGACGATGGTAACGCGGAACGAAAAACTGATCGCAACGACAACGACGACGACGACGACGACGACGACGACGACTTGGTGTACGTCACGCGAGTGGGCGGAAATGTCCGTCCTCTGCCGAACGGCGTGTTTCCCCCCGCCAACGTTCGGATACGTCGGGCCATGGCGGATCTGATGAAATTTCTCAACGAAAAGAGGACGCAGGAGGAGAACGACGACGAAGAAGAAAAGCGCATCGCGGCGAAGGAGGAGGAGGGATCGGAATCGGAATCGTCACCGTCGTCGTCGTCATCGAACGTTGTTCGTTACACCTCCGGTCCGTTGAGAAAACACCTGACGTCCGTCACGTTCGTCTCCTCCTGGGGCGACGGGACGACGACGACGAAAACAACAACGGCGGGCGATGACGACGAAAACAACGACGACAACAAAAACGGAGGCGGCGACTGCCTCGCGACGCTCCACTACGGACCTCCGGGACTTCCCAAGAGCAAAGAAGGCGACAGCAATGCATCGGGGGACGACCACGGACAACGGGAGGACAAAATAATGGCGTGGAGGGACGCCGCCGAGGCTCTGCGTCGGAGGTGTGCCCTCGCGTCGGTCACGGGAAGGTCGAGGGGGGTCAAAATCACGGCGTCGGCCTCCTCCTCCTCGTCCCGCGGTGGCATTCATTCTGGTGACGACGACGACAACGACCGTGAGGGCATCGTTCGCGACGAGCTGTGGCTGACGCTCAGAGAGTCCCAAGGGGACGATGACAAAGACGATGGCGGATCCATGAAGGGCGGGATTTAGGTAGAAACAGTCTCCTTGGTGCGGCCTGCGACTCCGACTCTGTCGCCACTGCCGACACCAAACACGAAAAGCGGCAACTGGCGACAACGTCACGTGCGAATACGGTATCGAAAGCCGGCAGACGCCTTCCAGCATCCCAACGTGGGGGTCATGCTCTCCTCCCTCCATTGGATGCTGAACATCCTCTCAAAAATAACGGACGATGTGTCGACTACAATGACGACCGATGCCGCGGGGGCAAAGGCGAGGAATAGGAGGAATATGAATAGGCCGCGGCTCTCCTGGAGATGTACTGCGGGTACAGAGCGCACACCGTCCCCCTCGCACGAGCAGGATCCTTTCGGGGATCACGACGGTGGATGCGTAATGCACCAACTGCCGTTCAAACTGTTGCCTTGAGGAAGTGGAAGGATACGGGAGCAAGCACGATGGCGATGGCGACGGTGATGACAGTGGCAATGATGGCGGGACATTGGTGCAAGTGATCAAGGGGGACACAGCCGAGTGGGCTTCCAGGACATTGCGTGGACGGTGCAAGCACAAAAGGAGCGAGGCGGGACCGCCGCCATCGCGCGACGAAAACGACTTTGACATACTCCTCGTGGATCCGCCAAGGGGTAGACTGTCCCCGACGGTGTGTGACATGGCGACGAGGGGGGCGTTTGAACACGTGATTTACGTTTCCTGTAGGAGGAGGGCGCTGCTGCGCGACCTGGCAATCTTCTGCAAAGACGACGACGTTCCCGGAGGGAGGGGCGGGGTGTTTGACGTGGCGGACCTGGCGGTGATCGAGAGTCCTTACTGCATTTGAGGAGGAGATAAGATACGCATGTTGATGCCATATTAATAATGACTACTGCGGGGGTAGGCTCGGACATGTAGCTTCAGCAAAGAGATGTTACATTAATTAATATTATAATTGTTATTTGGTCTCTTCTAGTGGCAGAGGCCAAGAGTGACCATAGGATAAAATACAGACTTAGCGAACTTGGCAGAGAGAAGATTGCTGGTTTGATCGCCATTATCCCTATCTCCGTAACGGATGACGGATTAAAACCGGGCGACCTGACCATGGGCCGACCCATTTGTTCCATCTGATCGAACTCCGAAATGGTATCAGCAACGGTTGATCCACGAACTCGCTCGCACGTTGCATCCTTCAAAATGATATGTGCTCTCGCGCATTGGAGTGTCGGAGGCCTTTGAAGTATAGCCCCTTGGCGTACGACCAATTCTGAGTCGTCGGAAACCTCCACCGCAGCGATACAAATCCGCGATTGTTGGCCAGGGAAGTTTCTCCAAAAAACGTGTTCGATTTTGCTATCCAACTCCCTCTCGATATTCCGCCCATGACGCCATCCATGACGTCGACGGGCTCCCCGCCCAACCAATTCGCGGAGAATTTTTCGAACAACATCTCCTCGTCGTTCGCAATCTCTCTCGGAATGAGCGGCAACTGGTAGTTGACGATGGAATCGAACGCCCTCCTCAACCCCTATGCCTTCGCATCGTAATTTGCGTCATTGTCGTCGTCGTACGTCGCATCATTAGCCGTTTGTAACTTCGTCCGCAACGAGGGTGGCAGGAGGGGCGCGATCTCTCTGGCGACATCGGCGTACAACTCAGGCTCTCCAGAAACGCCGTGCAGAAGAGGGCGTTGACACAGCCACGACGCGAGAGGGAGATGATGGCGGCAACTGTCGCGTGATCAGACAAAAATTGGGTGATGGGATAATTGGCGACGAGCCGCACCGCCGATAGGAGGTCCGTCGGGGGAGTGATTGATGTCATGGTGTTGGCCTATATGGTTAGACTATCTTTAGCTGGGAATGGAGGTGTCTGAATTCGCAAAATGGGTTTTAGTTGTGGCAGGGAGCTATATTATTTGTTGGAGGTGTTTTCTTCGAAAATCTAACAGTAAATATGCGTTCTTCCTAAAAAAGAAGGCGGAACTAGTACGTATCTATGCTAATAATTATAGGCGGAAACGAGAAATACAAGAAAACAAATATTCGGAAAAAAATAAGATTTTGAGGCAAAAACATTTTAGGGTCAGGTAGTTCGCTTCGCGAAACTGCCGCCAAATGCCTTGTGCTGAGTCGTGTGGTTTCTGCAGCGCCAACTAGCTGAGTTCAGGTGAGTACCACCCTTTCCGGTTCCACCAAACAACAGCAAAAATGCACTTTGAACCACTAAAATCAGCTCAACATGGGGCATTTTATGATGAAAACGAATCAAAGTTGCCAGGTATGCCACTTTGACGAGTACCAGTGTGACGTCACCATGACTCATGATTGCAAAACATGAGCCAGAACTAATATTAGATATGGCAATAAGACAACTACTAACCAGTTGGAATCACAAAAAAAGATTCCCAAGGAGCCAGGATGTGGCACTGCCTGTTTTGGTTGGACATCCATTATGTCAGGCAATATCTTCCCTGGGACACAACACCGACCCAATACAAATACCTGGGCACTTTAAATTGTAAAACTCTGACCTCTAGAAGATCTTTTATGGCCATGAAAACAGGCCACTGTCATCTTTTACAAACACCACTGTGACGTCAAAATGACCAATTTTCAGCAGTACCCAAAATTTGTTATAATAGCTATTGGACAAGTAACTACAGTGACCTTGAATTCAGAAAATTGGCCCATCAGAAGCTGAAATTTGGCAACATATTTGGTTGGTTCACCAAAAGAGTGTCCATACCTAGACAAAGGAAAGGTTCAAAACAAAATTGAAAGCTTTTGCCTTTTGCATCACCCTTTAACAGCTTTCCTACTAAGTGGTTTCTGGTGGATTGGTTCTATGTATCCACCTTTATATATGTACTTTGGGCAAAAACTCTATAGAGGAATCAGTATGAATCAGAAAAAAGATTTCTATAGATAGGTACCATACGATACATGGAGTTGGTTTTTGGAGCGGATACAGTTGATGGTTTTTGCCAAAAAAAGTACTGTACGATAATAACTAGCCAAAGCTAGCAAACTCGGCCGGTTGCGAGCAACTTTCGCATGTAATACGTCACGAATGGAACTCGTGTTCCGCGCAGCGCACCAGCAGTGTTGTGACACTGCAACATGTAGATACGTTGACGCCATAGCTTTTGATTGATATGTGATAGTGCTATGTTTCAAAAAGCGGAACATCACCGTTACCTACCTACAAGACAGGTATCCTAAATGGTCGTCCTGATACGACCATTTCTGACTTAGCAGGAAAGCTGTTAAGGGCTTTCCATTGGTATGCCACACGACTGCATGGGTACAGTATTGAAAGAATCTCCAAATGTACAGTAGCTGCTGCTGCTACACACAGCGGCCAATTATGATCATATAGCATGACTACACACATATTTATCTTCTAATTGATTAAGCTTTACAAGGGCAATAAGTAAGAACTTACTTATAGGTTAGACTGTAGTCATAACTAAGATACCAAAACAACCTCACCAAGACCACATATCAGGGGTGAATGGTAGGTTGGTGGTCTGCTTTTGAGTAGTAGAGTGAATTCAACTAGATGGATAAAAACAAAAATCTGAAGCAGCAGGTAACAGAACCATCTTTTGGTGCAACACATAAAGCCCCTAAAGTCAAAGATCAAAATTGCAAAACTCCATTCATTGGGAACTGTCTACTTCATATGATATCTCTGGTTGGACACTGCAGCTTTGGTAAGTAGAAACCAGACAACATGCTAGGATTTACAACTCAGGATGTGCAAAAATGTTTCTTTCAGAGCACACTTTTTTGAGGGGAGGGTTTCTATGCTTGTGCAACAGGTATCTCTATTGTTAGAATATTGACCAGAACTGGGGATCAAACCACATGCATATCTGCTGGGGACTGATCTATTTTTTACATTATAAACTCAGTTTTTGTTTGTGTCACACAGTCAATTGAACATCTAAGTACTTGTCTACCTATTAATCTAGATAGGTATAGTGCCCTGCTTCTCACAGGATATCTAAATTGTTCCCAGGGGAACATTGGTGTGTCAGCCTCTTAAATATTTGGCAGAACATACAAAGAAGATTAAAAAATACAGACGAAAATAGTGTGCTACCTGTTCATGTACAGAACTATAGTTGTCTGCCCACACAAGAACACCCTCCTGGCTCCTGGCTCCTGGCTCCAAACACCAACATCAACCACCACCAAAAATACACCAACCATCACCGGGAAAAGGGAGACAGCAGCTTTGACCCAAACCAATATGATGCCATCATCCTTATCACTTGCTCACCTATATCAATTTATCCCTTTACAGGTGTGGTTTCCTCGTTTTGATGCTGCTCCTCCCACGGCAGCACACAGTCTTCTGACACTTAGGCAATTAGGTAGACTCTGCACAAATGTGGAGACTTGACTGTGTGACGTGCGACCATATGAAGTGCCTCTGTTGTTTCTTTCCCTTTTTAATTATTTGAACCTCATGAATGTGGTTTCTTTTTCATTTTTAATGTCATCGCCAGGGGTGCAACGGGAAATCACGACAGTCAGGAACAAATAATCACGGGGATGCTACGGGGTGAGTTCAACCTATGTAATTCTCATTTTCATTAGGAACTAAAATCCCAATTTGCTCCTTTTCTTTTTCAATATTCGTCCAAAGTACTTGAAAGTTAAGTGAATGGGCAACGGGATACAAAGCTTTTGGATATAATAATAGTTGGAATGAAAATTATAAGCTAGTTTAAAGGATTTAAATGATGGACACACCTGCTTGTGTATAGGCTGTATACGGGGAGGTCTGGTACAGACATCCGTATGTAGATGTCACCGTGGCTGGAGCATCACCCTCTGGTTCTGTGCTGACACATATAACCAATTCATATAGCCTTCTATGTAGGATCTATACATCCCAATCTGTGTTTGTCGTGTGGCTGGATGGTGGCAGATTCCCTCAAGATATCATACGTATGAACTCTACTATATGATACTTGCATTTGTGCGATAAACTCTTTATCGTGTGACTCACTCGTGCATCCATGAGTGATGTCCGTCATCTTCAGGACTTGGTAGTAGTCAAGGTCTATTAGAGGTTCTTGTTACCATTGCCTGGTTCAATCTTTGCTTCTTTTACGCAAGACACAGATACAAGGCGAGCCTACAAAAAACAATAAGGATTTGTGAGCCATAAGAGGCAGTGCCTTCTCACGGCACCTAGTACCATCAATAAATGGCAACCTTATTGTGCATGTTACCTTTTGGTATCTATACCATGGCTCAATTAACCCCTCTAGTTGGGGGAGTGCATTTGATCTATTTAGGTGGTGGCAAGTGTATGATGGAGTGCATCAACATCTGAATCCACATTATTACCAGAGATCAATAGATACGACATAAGTAGGTAAAAATTATCTACCAGCTAGTAGTGGAAGCCAATACTTTTCTGATAAGTATCTACCAGCGAGGCCAATGCCAATGTAGATCCACCAGTACCAATGAATATACATTAATATGCCAGCAGTTCAATACTAACAGGATATACAAATATTTACTGGTGGTCATCTATGATAGTTACTGCTTAATTTCAATTGTATGCAAATTTTGAGATTATGTTTAAGTAAAAATTAATACTATCATCTCTAAGGGCAACTGCACTAAAAGCTCGTCCTCTTGCTCCTCATTGTTGCCCCCGTTTCCAGCGACGTCTGTTGTGCATCCCCCCTTATTACTGCCATCCCCTCCTTGCTCTCTTTGTCGCTACTGCCGTCCCCTCTTTGCTTCATTTGCTGGTGCCATATCCCTCCACTTTGCTGCCGCTGCCATCCTTTCCCCCCACTCACTCCTTAGGCGCCACCGCCACCACTTCCTCCCTATGAATACAACGAAGGAGGAAATAGAAATAAATAAATAAAAATGTTAATCAATATCTTCAAGCAATAATTGAATAAAATGACAACTTACACAATGTCCCTTGCATCGTCTCCCTTCCCCGCTTGAGGAAAGTGCGCCGTCGTGACAACGATACACCTTCCTCGAGCGAGGACGACCTCCACCCGTTCCTTCCCTGTTGGCCACACTCCCCGTCCCACCCCCA
>JALLOY010000713.1:0-10280 GCA_036939835.1 Thalassiosira delicatula
CTGGAAGTCATGTCATTGGCGGCGCTCATGGTCGAGATGAATAATGGCAAATATGGTGGTAAGTTGTCCTTCAAGAAGCTGGAGGGAAGTTGGGTTGGCATTGGTGGAGCGCTGATTCATAGGTATCTTTTAATTCAATTCCTACGCAGATATATATTTTTGAACCGGAATCCCTTGGTGCCGTGAAGTGGCGACATCCGCCCGCAAGCCGCGAGCAGCAAGCGAGCGAGTCGCGCTCGGCGTCCAAAGCGCAACAAACTTGGTATCGCATCGTATCTACGTAAAGCCGCACCAGCTCCGAGAGCTGTTGCCGGATTTGCGATGAGAAAAGACTGGCGTGGAGCGAGTCGATCATTGTTTATTTTCTCTTCGCTTTGTGCCAGGATCAACTCTAGCAACCTTTTTTCCATAGAGAGAATCTTCTCGCGCCTCGATAAATCTACTGTCATAGGCGGACAATGGCGTCAGCATTGGACGAAGTCAGCAATAGTATCGGCAGCAACAGCAGAATGCGCCCTGCGCCAGGCCTCAATGATAGCTCCGACCCAGTCATTGGACTGGACGTTGGGGGCCAAATCTTCTACACCCACTGCTCCACCCTAACGAATGGCAGTTCTTACTTTGAAGCGAGATTCGGAGGGAGCTTCGGTGCTGAGAATTTTGTCATAGATGAGAATGGTCGGGATGTATATTTTATTGATGCGAGTCCTGAGTTGTTTAAACATATACTGAGCTTTACGTAGCGATATTCCGACCTGTCATAAGTATATCTACAGAGACGATCCCGTCCTCTTTGAGCGACTCATTAGCGAAGCAGAGTATTTTGGCCTCGATTCCATGCTGATCGCTCTTCGGAGGCCCGTCATATTTGAGATGGATGGTTCTGGAAAGGATGTCCTCTACTGGTTCAGGACAGATGGAGGGGGGAAAGAGTACAAGAATCCTCTAGACATTCGGGCGGTAAGCCTTGGTGGAAGCTGCCTCGAGTTGTTTGAAGCATACATCGCAGAAGAATCTCCAGAGGAGAAAATGGATTCTCTTCGCTCGCTGAAGAACTTTACTCAGAATCGACCTCTCTGTGGATCATCCTCTGCATCATTTGGTTGTCCCGCAAATTCTTTAGAATCTCTCTGGTTCGCAACAGACTGCGATCTCCTTCATTGCGAACATTCTTCCGAAGGACACTTCCTTGATATTACATTCAATGAGATTTCCATTAGACCAACACATTACTCCCTTCGCTATAGCGATTGCGCTGGAATGACATGTTGGAACTTCCAGGCATCAATTGATGGGACACACTGGATCACTCTTCACCAATCTCGTAATGACAAGTCTATAGAAGGACCATCCCCCACAAAAGTCACGCAGCTCTTGTTGGCTTATGAGTCAAGTTGCCGCCGCCAATACACGATTCCTGATCCAAAAACTAAACGATCAATTGCAACGTCAATCGTTGAGAAGGAGCTGCGCGGCGCCTGGCAAGTCACATCGTCCAATGACTTTTACAGTTGTTTTCGGCTGAAAGGTGCTGGAGATGAATGCGGAGAGAATCCGTGCATGCACGCAGCTGGATTTGAACTTTATGGAGAAGTTGAAATCTCGCAAAGCATTGGAACTCTTGCTGGTCACCAATTCAACTAAAGATAGAACTATATAATATTATAGCATTCAATCAACCCGAATCCTCTATGGTTCCACATCTCTGAATTATGTTAATGCATTTTCTCAGTACACATGATAACGGAAATAAACAGAAAACGGATCACCAAAGGTGCGGTCTCGATTCTTTACCATTAGAATCACTGTCAAATTACCAACAGAAAACCTACACTGGCGGCCTACATTTGTCTGCTTGTCACAGTTGTGCATCCACCACCCCGCAACCAGATAAATACCACATCGTATCGAGTTACTGACAAATCCCAATTGACGTGTAGATGGGCTTCAACAGCGTTCAATCGTTGTGTGGGGCCTCGGTCAATATTGTCGATTTGTCCTTGCTTATGGGGTTTCTACAGTACCTAGCTTAATTCAATGTCTGTCGTTGTTAGCAGATGTGACCAGACATTAACTGCTAACAAAGTAACGTACTTATGACTCTTTTTATAAACGTGCAGGTACACTGTGTAGGGGAGCTGCAGAAGGGTTGATGGACCAGACCTCCAATACTATCTGGCTGGACTAAATAGAAAATTCTCACACAGCTCCTAAAGACAAGTATTGGTAAAATGACCGCCGCCTCGTCTATTGTTGCCATGCCTGCCCTTTTTGTCTCATTTTGCATGGCATGAGGTTTCCAAGAGGTAAACAACCAGCAGGAAAAGCAAAGTCCATGCCAAATTGTTCCAAGACCTACATTATTATCATTCCCTCAGCAGGATCGTGTTATGGGTCCATGCTGCCCATCAAGTTTGATTTTATTCAAATCCATTGTAGTCTCAAACAATAACAGTATAATAACACATTCATAGAGCTCCCCGTTCAAGAGGAAACTGGCATCGTCCACCCCACCAAATGAATCTGCATCATTGGCATAGCAAGACTTTTTATCCCCATACTGATAGCATAGTGCTTCCGCCCATTTTAGTGCCACCAATGTCGGGTCTCTGTCTACTGCCTCAGATCACACAACAAAACTAGCACCAGCATCCCAGAACAACCCTGTTCATCACACAATTTACCTTAATCACGACAACACAATACCAGCACCAGAGATCCATTTAATATAAAAGTGGAATGCACGTGTATGAATCAAATGTTTGGTGGCTCGTGTTGTATCCGGTGGTTTGTTTTCTTTGCTCTTGTTTGGTAATAGGATACCTTCTTGATAATCTGACACCATTGATTTTAAAAATCCAACGTTGGACACAAATTTTCATCAATATTTGTCTGCCCAGCTCCTTGGTTTCAAATACAGGCATGGATAGAACCCTGGTAGCAGGTAAGGCAGTAATGGGTGGAGCATATTCTCCGGGAGCAGCATACCAGGCAGTGGCAAGGGCAACAAGTCTAGAAGTCATTTATTCTTTTCTGGGTGGATGGCAAGTTTGTGGATTTCATTGTTCCAACTGACAGTTTGTAATCAAATTGTTGCAATCAGACACACACGGTCTCATATTTGCCATAATCTACAAGCATGTATATGTTAAATAGATTATTCAACTCTTAGTTACAATCCAATGAATTCCCTATATTTCAAACTAGGTGGATTGCAAACCACTCGTTTTTTAGTTCTTCTGGGAAAGGAATAATATAGGTTGGTTGTGATGTCAACTTGCACCTGGCTTGTATCAGGAGTTTTCAGATAATAAGTTTAGGTCGTGATATCAAAATCATTAAGGGAAGAAGTGTTGGTGTGTGTTGGTTTGTGTGTGGGTTAGTGGGTTAGTGGGTGGGTATGTTTGTCCATAGCAAATCAGACATAAAGGAGACATATTCATATTTGGTATATGGGTGCATGTTGTAAGAGAATATAAAGGGGGGCGTAAATGGGGCGTTTGATTTGCTCTTAGTTTTGTCTGCACATTAGAGGGGGGTAGAAACGTGAAGGAGGATTCTTTCCGGCGGATCCCTTTTTGACTCCCGCTTTCTTTTTGGCGGCCAAAAAAGTTGAATATCAGAAAGCAGGCGTGATTGCTACCAATTTTACGTATGTAAAGTACTTTCTCCTTGCCGTTGGCCACACTACATACAGTTCGCATTAAGTCATAATTCCTTTGTATGATATCTCCTTTTTGTTCCCGCGAGGCAGGCAGGTAGTCAAGGTACTCCTAGATACTCTACTTCTACTCCCACCACTATGAACCTTCACACAGTACGTACCTACATATTGTAGCTATTGTAGCTATGTACACTATATATGGCAGATATTGCGGTAGATGCTGAGGTTAAGGTACAATAGTTGACAAAGAAGATTAAGGAGGCAGTCAGGTATGGTACCTATTGTACAATACCACAGTATACAGCGCGCAGTGCGATAATCAATATTGCCACTTTCTTTTTTACTTTACTGTTTATCTTGATAGTGATGTTAACACTTTACCACCCCTGGTTGGCAGTCATGTTGTTACTGTGTCACCCCTGATTGGCAGTCACATCATTACTTTGTTAGCCATTTCTGGCAGTCACGCCATTACTTTGCCGCCTGTAATTGGTAGTCATGTCATCATTTTGACGTTCATACTTGGCAGTCACATTTTTACTCTGTTACCCATAATTGACTATCACACAATTTATTTGCCACCCCCAATTGACAGTCATATACTTTTAAACACTCGCAACGAATATTTCCACGTTTGTGCCACGTGCATCCCCCATATTCATATTCATGTGCAAGACCCCAAACCACGTGGCCTCTGACTTATATTTTCTTCCTTTCCCAATAGAAATCTTCTGCGTGACCACGTTTCCCACAGTAGGTGCAAGTCCCTCTGAAAGGTTTCCACAAATACATTTTTTGTGTAATTTGCTTGATTGTGTCCCCGCTCTCTGCATCAGCAAAAAATGTCTCAAAATACACTGGGTCATTGCCAGCATTATTATTAACCCTATTCATGTTTGAGACCCAACCACGTGGCCTCTGACTTGTATTTTCTTCCTTTTCCCAATAGAAATGTTCTGTGTGACCATGTTTCCCACAGTAGGTGCAAGTCCCTTTGAAAGGTTTCCACAAATATTTTTTTGTGCAATTTGCTTGACTGTGTTCCCTTTCTCTGCACCAGCAAAAAAATTCCCAAAATACTCTGGGGGAGTGGACAATGGTGTCTCTATCTCCCCACCATCATTGCCAGCATCATTAGTAACCCTGTTCAAAATTTGAAACGTCAGCATCATCGCTTTAGTCTATTCATTCACAGTTGGTAGACAACTCTTTGCGCTCTTCACAGCTACTGATTCCTACAGGATGATGTATGTATACATCAAGACATCAATCCTGTACACTCCATGATATTTCCACCTGCTATGTCTCATTTGCGGTCGCCTGGTAGTTGCTTATTATCCTTGCCATGCGTTTCTTACGGGTTCTCCTTTCTTCAACTTCAAGAACAAAACCTCTCAGTTGTTGTGTCACTGCGATCATGTCATTTGTCCTGAACTCAGTATTTAATTCTTTCCGCAGTTCACACATGATCCCCCTAGAGAATCTGGTGCCTTAATACTTTCAATCCTGCATAGTATCTATCAAATTGCTACTGGGCGTAACAGTGAGTTGATTAAATAAATTTATTGCTAAACTACCCAAGTGGTAGGTACGTAGTTTTCTGGGGAGGTCAGTGTACAGTCGTAGAAAATAGGACGGGGGGAAGTTTTGGGCTTCTTCAGTGTTTTACTCACATGAAAATGCCATCGATAAATAACTCATATCGTAAGGTTTTTCTTTGCATTGCCTTTGCCATTACCTTGTTGCCTGTATCCTTCTCATTTGAAAAAGTTTGGATGTAAAACCACACCAAAATCCTTTAGCACTCCTAATGCTTTGAACTGGTTCAACCAAACTGGAAATTCCTTTTCACCCCCTAGAAACGTAGCCAAGTTTACAAAGCCCGCCAACTCACCACCTATATTCTTTCCTGCTTCTCTTTATCTTTCAATGTGACTGCAACCACTTCAAACCAAGTACTTCAATTCCTCAAATGATATTTCAACCACCGTTCCCAACTTCAGCAGGAGTGTCAAAAACTTCCATGAAATAGCCAGCTGGCCCTTTTACTTTTGTATGTTAGAAGTCTTTAAGCCTCCACATCTAAAGCATTTGTCATTTGGATCTATGCCAATTTATTGTTGTTATTTTGTTTTGATTCTTTACTAAGATAAATTATAATTACTGATTCCTTTGCTCTGGTGATTTGCACTTAATCAGCGATGCCTCCTTGTCAATGTACTTGAGTATGAATCCCACATCAAGTCATGGATTCTATCATACCTCACCCCCCTTATTAATCTGTCTTATACCCCCTGATTTGCTGTTCCCCGGAACTCTTACTCTAGTCAGTTGCTTGGAGAGAAGGGGCCCACATCCAGGTTCCAAAACCTATCTAGCAAAATGGAGTATGTGGATGTCTTCTCTCTAGAAAACCTGTCAAATTAGTAAAATGTTAAATGTTTTTATTCTTACCAGGAGTTTTCAGGCAAAACAAAACGTCATGGGCATGTCCTATTACCTCTGAAGTACTACTTTGGCTGCTAATATTAGTTTACGAAATCTGGGTAATGGTATTTTAATGTCAGCACTAAGCTGATTACCTCTAGTAATAATTGAAGACCACTAGAATTTATTTTACAATACTGGGTAGATGTTGAAGATCACTCTTCAAAAAGTGCACATTACTGGTAGTCATCACATTCACGCGTAGCAGTTAAAGTATATACCATAACTGTTTTTGGGTATTAATTGTGTATATTTCATTACATCATGGTGTGATATTTGCGTATTTGTGTTCAGTTTTGATTGTATTTGTTGCGTGATCCTGAGCAATAATATACGGGTACTACCAGCAATACATTCAGATTACTGGCAGTGGTCACATTTTACAGAATAGCAACAAAACACCATTTTTGTAATCATTGTTGAGTATAATGTGCACATGTTTTCATTACATTACTGGCTAATAATTTCAGTTTTCAGTGCACGTGCACTAACGGTTACAATCTTTATGAGAGGAGGATTGTGTGACGGCCTGCTGTATGCTTGCTTTAACTTAATGAAAGAAAAAAGAGAGAACCACAAAGCAGAGAAAAAGAGTAGCCATTGAAAAGTAGCGGGTTTGTGTCTGCATGCAGGACTGCTTCCTTGCCCACCACGCCTTCCTAGAAGTACCTTTGCCTTGTACCTCCAGAGAGACGCTACATTGATACTCATCAAGCAATCAAAAAATATGCGCTTCACATATAGTGACCTACAGACTTTGCTAAATATTTATCAATTATTGATCTCCCTGAATCCTCAACAATCAGCATAAAAATACACACACACAGACCATCCTTGTCCAGACAATGACATTACGTCTGACCATACCCATGCACACCGTACATTATTCATCCCCAGCCATGACCACAGTCACTCCCAGTTCCCCTTCCCCATTGGCCCCAGCTTCAAACCAAACTCTGGCGACCCACCCCCTGAAACAGTATATTTTTATTATCACTTCATCTTAGCTCCGCAGCGCAGAGCATAACATCCGGACAAGCAACTGGATTGCACAAACCTGACAACTTGTGTGCGCCATTGGACATGGAATGCCTCTTCTGTCCCTTTTTTGTTTGATATTTGTTACATCTCACAATTTCCCCTTGTTTCATTTAAACTGATACCGTAAGGGCAGATCTAGGGCGTGGTCATAAACTATAGCCAAGATTGCTGGGGAGGTTGGGGGGATACAAAAGGTACAAAAATAATATAGTTCTGCACTTAATTTTGATTTTATTGTCATCTCACAATCAAATGTCATTTATTCTTACCACAGGGTAGGAGGGCAAGAGGGTACCAGGGAATAAGTGAGACACGGATTATGGCTATGCAGCTTCCAAGGGAGATAAGTAAGTAATTTTGATCCCACACTTCTATTGTTGTTATTGTTTTCATCAGCCTTTCCAAATCTAAACACCCTATGTCTCTAATTACAGGGTTTGAGAGGAGAGTTGGTCAAAAATGTTGGCACAAAGGGAGAGGCGAGAGTGCGAGTGTGAGGGGGGACCCGGTGAGAAACGTGTGCTTTTAGTTTTGACGGCAATTTAGTCTCCACAGGGAATCAACTCCCGTATTGTTTGTCTGTTTTTGCCTCTTTGAACACTGTGTATAGTGATTGTGGCAACAGGGCACCAGAACTAGTGGAGACATGGTCCATCTGTCTAGGCTGCTGAATAGGTTGGGCAAAGTTCAATGATGAGAGTGCTGTCTTTCAATTTTTTGCATCATTTTGGTGATGCCTCTCACTGATGTATTTATCCCCCTGAGCAGATACAGATCACAAACATTGTGAAGGAAAGCTGAACAGGGGGACAAGAGCAAGAAGAGATTGTGAGCACCGGCATAGAGTCTGCATTATCAACACCTGAAGTGGGGGAGTAAGAGTGTGTGGGAAAGTGCGATAAGAAACGTGTGTCTCTCTTCATAATTTAGTTTTGGCAGGAATTTTGATTTGACTCATGCATTGTTTCTCTCCCCTTTTCTCCTTTGACACCACAGGTGGCAATTACAGCAGCAGGGACTTCCAAGCTAGAGAGAAGAAACTACGGCTGGTGCGAGAGCTGCCAAGGAGGATGTAGGGAACGAATGGGGAATGGCTGAGCCGGCAGCGGCAACAAGATAGGTTCAAAAGCCTTGAAAGTCCGCACAAGGTGAGATTTTTGAGACAAGGTTCTGTGTTGTTCTTCTCATCTACTTACTTTCCCTTCTACCCCCCCCCCTTCCACCTTCCCATCACATCGAAGACAAAGGGCTATGTTTATAGTCTGCATCTTTTTTTGTGGTCTGCACCCTGTTTTTCTGTAGTATGCCACATACTATAGTTAACAGTATCTATCCTATTGAATTTTGTTAGAGAACGTCTGGTTGAGATTTCAAAAGAGCTTGCTGCAAAGGGTGAAAATGTTATCAGCTTTAAGAGAAGAATTAAGAAGCATTTGTTATGATAGAGATCCTACTTCAAACCACTTATTTAAATGTGTCAAGAAACAACAGCCTCAGTCACCTGCTCATATACATATATAAGAAGTTTGGCCTATACCCTTGTGGCACGGGCCCCTCCTTTCATTGCTACTCTTTTTTAATTCCATTTCCAGACTCTGGTAACCTGTTGTGGCCACACAAGGGGAGAGGTAAGGTGGGCAATACTTGATAATTGAACCGCAATGTTGCCCAACCCACATCTCAGCAGTCCTCAGTTGGCTCTCATATGCCGATTGATAGAGTTTGGCACTTTGGGGAGGAGCTAGGTACCTACCTACTTGTCTACACAGTTGATGATTCTTGTTTCCCATCTCTTCCTGTGTAGCTGGGACTCGAAACCAGGACTTTAAACTATGTTGTACAAATGAATAATATGATCTCTTACTGTACTTACATATAATCTATCTAGGTGTTACAAAATAGGTGTTTCAAGCGTTCTTCAAAAATAGACTTCCTTACCGTATTCTCTTCAAGATACACAGGAATACCACACTTGCAATCTTTGGTTGACACCTCTCATGCTCCTGCCTTCCACATCTCCTCCTCTCCTCACAAGATCTTCTGCCGTCCATTTATTCTTTTCCTATCCCCATCAACTCCGTTGATCTCTCACTTAGCTGATAGATTGGATCCTTCTTTGGATTGTTGATTGCCTTCCCATTCCTGTGTCATTGTAACCCCCTCCACAACTTGAAACTCGTCGTTGCCGCCGCCAAATGGTCTAAGAGTGACCTGGCATGTAATGCATGTCTCCAACTCAAAATATTCTTGAACCAATAGTTTGATATTTTCTTGGTGTGGTATTTTTGGGCATTTTGTGGCAATGGTGGAATTTTTGCAACAATCGAACATCGGCGGTATTGGCAATACCTTCCTTGAAGAGAGCCACAACAATTAGTTGTCAACTACCGGTGGGGGAGAATAATGGAATGAACAATGAACGCATACGTTGACAACAGCAATGATGGCATGGAGGCGGCAAGCAGGCAAAAAAGGCGCCACCTCACGAAAAAGCAAGAGAACACACACATAAGGCAAATTTGATCCAACTGCCGGGCGGAGAGGACGGGTCGCCCTACCTCTCCTCAGCAGTGCATTTAGTTCCTTTCAACAATTGGGCGGTCCCTTTGTGCGTGGCCTCCAGGGCAAGAACAGAGGAATATGCACTTTTGACGCATTAAGGGAGCGGTGTCATGAGGAGATCTATGGAGATTTCCAGGAGGAGACAAGTTTGTTTGACGAGCAAAGTTTAATCAAAAGAAACACAACAGCCAACTTGCAAAGATGAACTACAGGGGAAGATACAATCACAGGAAAACTGCAAATCTAAGAGCTGCAGACACAGCTGGCCGAATTGATGGAGGCACATACCGAGCTAGAAAAGCTCCAGACCGAGACCGGAATCGCAACGCACAAATTTGAAGACTGGCTGGAGGACTCTTGAGTAGGGTACAAATCGTCGCTTGAGGCAGAACAGGAAGAAAAAGATGAGTACAAGGAAAAATGGACGGATGGTCAAAAGTCAGAGGTAGGGGGTGTCCTGAGCTCCGTCCAACGAACCATAAAAAAAAAATAAAAAATTTGAGAGTTCTATCTCATGTAAAATTTC